>CM066038.1:270764198-270974861 GCA_033557465.1 Ichthyophis bannanicus | reverse complement strand
CGGCTCCTAGCCCCACCCCCCAAGGCCATCTAAGGTCATAACCCATCATCAACAACCCATATCCTGTCTTGCCCCCCCCCAACCCACAGGCCACCTCACGTCACGTCCTGCCCCCCCCTATCGCCTATGTGACATCATTACAACATCACCTGGGTTTGGCCTCTGCCGCTGTGGCTGCAGCGGAATGGAGTGTCACGGGGGGCCCCCTCTGACCACCGTGGCCCTCTGCAGGGCCATTCATTATAGAAAAGGGAGATTGTCCCCATTGCGTCTCTATTCAGGGCACAGGGTCTCTTGATACGCTATCCATCAGCCCCTTGTGTTTAAGAGGAGCAGAGGGGAGATTTCCCATTATCCCTGTGGCCTAAACAAAGACACAAGGGAGACACTCTCCCTTTACAAATCTGTACGCCCTTACAGAGGGGATCAGAAAGCAGAGGGAGCCCCGTGAAACACTCCATTCTGCCACTGCTGCCGCAGCAGCAACAGTATCAGGGTTGTGGATGTTGTTTTGAAATGTCGTAAAAAACCACAATGTTCCTTGCGTGGGGACCCCTGGAACGCCGGACCGTTTGCAAATACAGACTTGCTCATTGAATGTGCCTGGCCTGTTTGGAAATCACACACACAATCACATAGTTCCGCTCAAAACATATGTTTCAATCATAACACTAGGCAACTCTCAGCTACCACCCCTGCTGCCTAACAAAATCAGAGTAACACCCCCCCCCCTACTCCGGGTATCACCGCCTTTCCCCTGTTTGTACCACCAGCTGTGGATTATGCAACATAACCCTGTCATAGCATTCCTGGGTTCTGTCCACCTCTGATCACCCTCTTTTGCTCCCCTTGCTCTGTCTAATGCCTCCATATCTTTTCCAAAGGGCAAAAGGAACTGTATCCCAAAAACATCATCTATGTTACACAAGGTGTATATGAACCCCTCTGGTATCATACACGTGACGCAGCAGTGCACTTGTGTATGTAAGGTGTGATACTCTTGTGCTAACACTCCATCCCTCTGACTCAATAGCACATCTCCTGTAACCTTTCAAAATTGTGTTTATTTTTCAAAATGTGGCTTCACCTGGGATGCTTTTCCTAGATCTACCTCTGATCACCACTGCTGCTCTGCAGCTGTGGTTGGTATCTCTGGTGCATGCTCCATCTCCCGTACACAATCTACATCTGCAGTATGTGGGTGTGTCAACGCAGACTGAGGGTCCTTGTCTTTGCCTACCACATCACAGTACTGTAACGTGTCCTTTGCAATTCTATGACATATACTACTGTGAAAATGATGAAGCTTAACCCAATCCATGTGTATATTCGAGTAATCCCTATCACAGTAACAATCTTGTTGTATTTGTGTAACATGTTTGTGTAAGATGGAGGATTATTTGAGAGTTAACTCATAGACCACTCTGTGTCCCACCCACAGGTAATCGACGGGTGCTTGATAGGATCCGCAGTGCAGTGGAGCAGAACATGAGGGAGATCTGTGGGGAGCTACGAGCAATGCCTCTCACTCGGATATGTGAGGTCCTTGAAGGCATGCTGGATGTGATGAGGCGAGCTGCACCTGCACCACCACCCCCACATCCACCACCACCACCAATGGCACCAGAAGAGGGTGTGCACTGCGGGTTGGGGGGTTTTGCAAACGTTGCAGGCGTGGTCCGTCCTCAGTCGTTGCTAAGTTATTGTGTACATCATCATGTAAACCATCATACATATCTTTGACCATGTTGCAGTTATCATGTTTATCACCTATGTATGTAGTTTTCCATGTTTTGAAAGTTTAATTTTGGGTTATATGTAATGAGCATAGATATGAAAAGTGGCAGATGTGTCTGTGCCATGTAGACCATGCAGATGGTAGGTAAATCAGTAATCAAGAATGTTTTGTACAAACGTTAAGGAAAACAGGAAGTGATATTTGTGACAATAAACAGATATCATACACTATATACACTATGTGATTCAAATGTGTGTCTGTGTGTTCCCCAATGTAATGTGCAAATGCATGTCATGTCCCTGACTGTATGGTATTCACCCAGTCCCCTTGCTGGTGGGTTGTTTGCAGTGGCAGGTATTACTCCACAGATGGTAGCATATGGCATGGGTGACGTGCACATTGTGTGTTCACAGTGCCAGGGCAGAAGCCGTGCATTTTACACACACACACATGTTGCAAGGGGGGAATCTGCAGAGGTTACATGTTGAGTGTTCTGATCCATCACCGTGTTGCCCTCATCATACAGCCAACACTTCTTGCATATATGTGACCATTTCCCATGCCTACAACATTAATTACATGCCTGCTCCGCCCCCTAAGCATGCATGTTGCAAAGACAGACATGGGTGTCATGCGTCTGTTGGCGTCTGATGTATGCTTACAAAGTAGGTTTACCGACGCCCATCCCTGTGACATGTGTGTCCATGGGATGCACGCTACTTTGGGACATCTAATTCACCTCCTTGGGATCCAACACCTACACACATGGTTATCCCCATAAAATGCATGTATGTTACCCATGTTTACCTCTCCTGCAAATTCGTGTCCACACACATGCTGTTATCCCTAGGGTTATGCCAAGTAAGACACATGACCATTTGATTGTAAGCAAACATATTTATTTTAAAACACACCAAAAAAAGGGGACTATATACATATGTGAGGAGGGGGAAAATACACCACACCCTGCCCCAACAATTCACACCCTCCACCCCCTGCCCCCCCCCACCCCCAACGATCAACCTCCCCCACCCATCCCCACACACACATCTGACCCACACCCTCCCCCTGCATGCCCAATGCTGGAAGACAGGGCAGCACAGGGCACATGTGTGGACATCACAGGCACCATCAATAATGCCTGTGATGGCCTTCAGGGGGTGGTTGCCGACATGGCAGATGCTGCACGTCAGCAACCACCCTCTCAATGGCTCCCGCCATCCATTCCTGCAAGTGCACCAACCAGTGCACTTGCTGCTCAAGAGCATCCAGGGCCTCACACAGGTGTGCAACGCATCTGCCACCACACACACACATAGTCCCTGGCGTCTGTGTGGTGGCATCTGTGTGCAACGTGTGTAGGGCCCTGGATGGCGGAGGCACCGGCCATGGCTGGCGGGAACCCACAGTGCCCTGTGCTGCACTGTCTTCCTGTTCACTTTCCCACAAATCCTGCGGCCACTCCTCCCCCCCTGACTCCTCCCCACCACCCACAAAAACCTCCCCCCCCCCACATCACCCGCACCCTCTGCCTCCCTTGTGACCCTGTCAACCACCCCTTCCAGGCCAACATCCTCCATGCCCCCCTCCACTCTTTCGGGCTCTGGCCCCTCCGCCTCCTCCTCGCTGGTGACCACCACCATCTCCTCCACAGCAGCGTGGGAGGTGGGTCTCTGGAGGGCATATGCAGAGGTGGATGGTTGGTCCTCGCTGCCATCACCATCTGTGGAAAATGACAGTCATCAGCACAGGTTTATGTGTGTGACACAGCACATGTACCTGTGCAGGTACCACACACACTGCTGTGCCAATGTAACCTATGTTACTGGCTAGCCACTTCCTCAATACGCACCATCACCATGCGTGGGGTCCTCACGCTGGAGGCACTGGAGGTATGGGCCATGGTGTAGCCGCAACTCCCTGCCTTTTTTTCTTAGATCCTCGACCTGTGGGTATGAGAAGAATGGGTGTGAGCATGAGTGACTACTCACCTCTGGTGGGTGGCCAACATAAGCATACAACAGTGTGGCCATGGTCTTGATGGCCCAGCTCCACTGATGTGTGTGTCATGTATAGTATAATTCATCACGTGTCACAGGGGATATCCATGGGCGCAAAAGAATGTGTTGTCACATGTGCCCAACAACATTCCCAACTGAGCCTGTAGAAAAACTGCTAGTCCGTGGTCCATATGACAGCCTCTGACACAATCCCATGGTGCGTGTCTAATGGCTTGTCCCTGTCCAAAATGCCTCTCTCTAGTAGTGCATTCTGCTCACACCAGGAGGGGGGGAGGGAGACATTGGGACAGTGGGAGAAAGAGACACAACCCACAGGTGGAGATGGATGTGTTGTGATTACGTCATCCTGCTGTGCTAGGAGATCACATGTTACATTAACTATGCTATCAACAGCTACCAGCAGGACAAAGTCACACATGTGGGAAAAATGTAGATGTGGATGGCAGGAAAAGATCACAAGTGTTCACGTGCTGTGGAGGGCCTCAACCTCCTCCCATGTTGGTCGGTAATCCTGTGGGCGAGGCAGCTAGGGGTGTTGTACGTATGGGGGAGGTTTCGCACAGCAGCCTGACCAACCACAGAACGCCTGCACGAGCCCTTATATGAGCTTACGGTGCCCGTGTAACAAGGACCAGATAGCTACCTCAAAAACATGGTGCTAATATGTAAAGGAATGTATGCGATACCATGACTCTGCCATGAGTCTCACATTGTGAGTGTCTACATGGGTCAACAGTGAATGTTGTTATTTAGGTTAGCTAATAGGTAATACACTGAGTGTTCCAGTTGGTTGGAGATAGTTGGGACACTAATGTACCCTAATTCAAACACTCAGAGAGCCAGAATAGTTGAGGGGGCATTCGATGTTGTTGGGTACTGTGCAGATGGGAAGCCACAGCTCATGCACAGTCCAGGGTTTGAAGCGTCCTCTCTGCATTTGCAGCAAGCAATTGTTGAAAGACTACAGATAACTACAAAGCATGTTTCACATGACAGAGGAAATCCACCTTAGGCAAGATGTGTGCATGTGTCCGTAGCATGACATGCTCATGGTGAAACGTTGTGTGTGGTGCATAAGGCACTGTACATTTTCATTCACTAATATGACTCGCTGATGTGATTGCAAGATGCTCTTTTACTTCCACAGTCATAAACCTTAAGGATGTAGTGTGTAAGGGCTCAGAGTGCAGCAGCATACACTGCCCTGGCAACAGATGGGGTACCCATGCCTCAGGAGGTGGTGTACGTCCAAGTATTGCAGGATGTAGGTCTCTCATGATTATGGCATATGAGAGGCTGGGATGACATCGGTTGTCCAGTGATGGGTTTTGATGGTGCAGCAATGCCACTAGAATGGACTCAGAGTCACTCTGTGTGGAGACCATTGATTGATGAGTAATGGCGTACGTCACAAACATGTTTATATACGCATGACAGAAGAGGTTGCAGACCTGATGTTTGCCCAAAAAAGAATGTCACATCCACCTGATGGCACAGGATTGCCTTGTGGAAGGTTGCTGGCCAAACAACGGACATCATGCACTTTCAGAAACGTGGAAGGGGCAAAGCAGTTACAGCCATCAGTAGACAGTCTGTGTGTTGCTGAGACGGGGGAACATTAAGCCATTCAATCCCCACATCCTGCAACAGTACATCTGGAGCTGACCCCACATACAGTGGTTACACCTGGGTCATATGTGGTTTCACAGTGTATGACACCAGTTGTTGTCTGCGTGGGCCTCTGATGCTCATGTAGCCTCTGTCCCTCAGGGGTTGCAATGGGGTGTATGCAGACAATGCGATGGCATGTCAGCCATATACGAATGACTGTACCCAGTTGAGGGCGACTTCTTTCCTTGCTTAGTAGTTCTGAGCTGCGAGAGGTGTCTGGAATCATTCATGATTTGCAAATGATGGACGTGTAAAGTTCTATGCCACTTGAGTTGGCAAGAGTTGCACTACTCAACAGATTAGGTAACTGTTTCAAAAACATGTGTGCAGCAGCACAACACAACATAGTTTGTATGGCTAAGAGATCTGATTCCCAGGGAACTGTACTGGCCGAAAATGGATCTGCTGCTGTTTTGCTAGCACACACAGTTGTGGAGCTTCGTTACAAAGTCACACAGAGGTCTATCTTTTTTGTTATTTTACCTAGACCATAACTACTTGACTGTCGCCGCCATGTCAGAGTCCATTGGTCTGTAGGAGTGAATGGCAGACATTAATATCCTGCTGAATTGCTCAGAGCCCAAACAGCTTGTTGTGGAACTGACTCTAGTGACATATGCCGGTGCATTAGATGAAGGTGTCCTGAACCTGAGCAGCACAGGCCACTTAGGCACATCTGTTGTTAATGCTATCTGAGGAATGGTTTGTTGGAGACTATGCCCTTCATCAGTGTCTGTGCTCTACAACACCATTCAAGACCCAGGGTATGGGGTTTCCATTTACTGTCACATCTGAGACATATCCTGTTGCTTGCATTCACTAGGCAGAGAGTGTGGCCACTGGGCTGGTCTCAAATGGAGACAGGTGTACAGATCCACAGGCACCATAGATGCCATGTGTCTCAGCAACTCATGCATTTCTTGAGGTGAGAGATGCGTTTGTTGTATGTTTGTCCCAACACGTTGCACAATGCCAGGACAGTGAGGCTGAGTCACGTATGTCTTTGTCTGCTATCTAGCCTTGCACCTATGAACTGCAGGGTTCAGGTAGGAGTCTGACAAGATCGTTACAGGTAGCTGATTGGGCCTACATATTGACCTCCAAGCATTGTGGAAGGGAGAGATGCCTGGACATGTGTTTGTGACTGTGGCAGGATGTGCCACCAAAATAAACCCCTGGGACAGACCAAGCCAGAAAACACAGACATGCACTTTGTGAATACTGTGGGTGTTGAGGCAGGGGTGTGGGGAAAACATTTTTGAGCTCATGGTGTCCTTGATGGGGTGAACAACGGGACCTTCGGTGTGCTTGTGGCCAAAGAAGATTTCTGTACGCATCAATGTAATGTAAACAACACAGGCATATCTGCTTGTGTTGATTAATAATTATGTTAGTTCCCAAGGTCATTTGGGATGTCCTCAGGAACAGAAACTGGTTCAGTTCTCTAAGATGTCAGATGTGTCTGTGACCTCCTTCTTCTATATTTCTGAGGATATTGTGGTTTGCAAAGCCACAACCATGTTAGAGATGAGATACCTCTTCCATTGCTCTTTGACTTAGACGATGTGTTAGCTTAGGAATTATGTGAGGTGAGGTTTGCTAAATGAATGTGGCCACTATTGTTGGAGGCGGACAGCTAGGTGCATGACGCCTATACCCTCTGCTATGATGGACACAGTCCAGGGTTGTGATGTTATCTGGCTACATCTGTGGGTGATGTGTCATAATCTTCTTGTGATTGCGATCAGTTTATTTCCCTGGAGGACCAGGGAGGGCAGGTACTCCATCACAGAGGCAAAAGCACTGTAGGCGCTGAGGCTGCTGTGTCTGCTGTGCTTAACAAGCTGTTTGCTTTTGTTGCATAGTAGCTTCTTGACCCTTTTTACAAGCTTGTACTGCAGATTGGACGTAATGCACATAGGACTGTCGTATCATTTCATTTGTGAAGGGGAAATGCTTTTCTACAACTCTCATCTTTGCAGAATCTACAATATTTTAAGGGTTTGTTAAAGTCAAATTGACTTGTTGGTTTATAAGACTACATTTGTCAACAGTACAGGGGATGTTGAACAGTTCACCTGCACACATTGTTGCAGGTGAGAGACTTGCAGCCAGCCTGATGTCCTTGCCCCAATAGCAATGTCAGGGACTC
The DNA here is from genome assembly GCA_033557465.1 of Ichthyophis bannanicus. Lineage (NCBI taxonomy): Eukaryota > Metazoa > Chordata > Amphibia > Gymnophiona > Ichthyophiidae > Ichthyophis > Ichthyophis bannanicus. The sequence goes on along the minus strand of CM066038.1, from coordinate 270,967,279 downwards.
TGCCTTTGCATGACACACAGTCAGACGCTGCCCTGATCACATCATATGAAATTTGCAGGACATGCTTAACAGGTGCTTTGTAGTGGTGGCCTTTGTGATGTACTAGATGTGAAGTCATCAATAGTATATCTTGTTTGAGCCTCCATCAGGAACATTCCCATGTACAGGTTATAGGCACCTGTCATGTCTGACAGCTTGAATGATTGGACGACACATCGACCACTAGTCCCAAACAGGAGGTTTGGTAGCGTCATGTTTGTACCGTTTACGTCTCCTCCTAGCACACTCAACCATGATGGAGTAATTTGGGAGGTTTCCTTCCTGCAGACCAGGTGACAGCGGCACATGTTGGATTGTGCAGAGGTGATAGGAGGGATCTTCCACATTCTCAAAATGAGAATCCTTAGAATCTGTTGTACTTGCAGAATGTCTGGCCCCTATGGAGTTGGTTAATATTGGGGAATCTATGTATCCCGTGGCCTGTGCTCACATTTTGATAGTAATGACATGCAGAGGCCCCCAATGACATGTGTGTTGAGATCCCGGAATAATATATGTTTTGCAGGGGACATTCTCCTCTTGGGAGAGGCAGCCTTGTCCTTGAGAGGTATATCGTTACCCTCTGAGCTGTCACAGTCATCAAACCCCTCAGGTGACTGTTTGTGAACTCTTTTTGGAGGCTCAGGTAAAGTGATGTCTTGATACCAATTGGCCACAGTATCGTTATGTCATGGTATCGGTGTGTAGATACCAGTACTTAGCAGCCCCCACGGTGCATTTGTCAATGCCATTCATGCAATTGCTTCACCAACCGTTGTTTCACTTTGCAGGGTCTGTGTTGGAACGAGGGTCATGGATGCCACATGGTGACCTGGCTGATTGTGTTTAATGGCCACATTCCTCTGATCAAACAACACTGATGATGTCTGTGTATGAGTACTGGCCAACGTCAGGTGGCCAGAGAATGGAACAGGTTTCTTGGACCAGGATGAGGGATCTATAACATCATGGAGTTCAATAGTGGCTTTGGGGGCTAGGTACTGCCACTTGGCTTGTATGGCTGGAGCGTGCACCTCAAGGGCAATGGCAGAGACAGTACACTGTTCATGAGGGATATTTCCCTTTCTGAAATTGAAAGTTTTGTGCTTGGTTACCTGATATGCACAGGAGGAAGAGTATGGCCTTGACGACACGTCTGGGTACATGGCCACGTTGGTGGGGAAGAGGGTACTAAGTTTGGATGATCTGACCTGCAAACCACTCTTAGCTAACATCCCCCTGGCCATACATTCAGACATATACTGCTATAGCCATTAGCAATCTCAACATCAAACATGTTTGGCAGTGACTGAGACAATACCTGCACATTATCAACATATGTTCTGTAGCCCTGGGGGGCTTTCCCTTGGTTGATGTGGCATCAAAGCCTAATGTCAAACCGGGGCTGATCTTTCAAAGTGGGGTTTTGTTCACCCCAGGAGATTCATTGTGTTGGTGGTGTTGACTTTTTGGAATTTCTACTTTACGGGATATTTGTAACAATATGGAGAAACACAATGACAGTGCCACAGGAGTCTCACTAGAATATTTTTTTTCCTGCAAGCCCAGGTACAATGAGCTGCTGGATCTGTGGGAAGCCATTAATTGGGGAGAGCCATTTGGTAAAGGCAAGCTGACCGTACACAGGTGCTGTGGGTTGCTTACAATAGCTTTCCTATTGGACACTGGAGACTGTTTGCACACAGTCTCTGTCGGTACTGATGACACCCACATGTTAGGACTATGTCCTGATTGTGCTGGTCCATTTTCTGTTCCCAGTGCCACCTGCATACGTAGCTGTGTCTCTGGACATGTGTGCAGTGTCACCTATCTGCATTGTGCCTGCCACCCTGAACACATCATTGCAGTATCCTGAGGCCCCCTTGCATGACATTGCATGACCATACCACATTGTGAATGACAATGATGTTGTACATGTTAACCCCCCTAACCCCGTATTTGACCTTTTGAAGCCATTTCTTTTGACATAAGATACACACGTCCTGGAAAATAAACCCAATGGCAACATTATATCCTAGCAAACGTCAATGCTTTGTCCCTACATGACACATTGTGTGGATGTCCCTATTGACCTTGCCAGGGGCGACTACCATGACATTTGTGTTTTTGCAGGGCCCAGGATATCAATGTTTGACCCACTAGAAACATTGTGTAATGTGTCGCTCATGGTGAACCTGCAAGCTAAGTAAAACCTAGTTATGACACTGTTGCTGAGAACATATTGTGTGTGAAGGACGTGGGAATGACCCGGTATGGCCTATATTCTGTTGTTATGTGACTATGACCTGGGCCTTGTATGCTGACCGCATGTGTGTTGTGCAAAAGCATGCACAGGGGCCAAACAACCAAATTATGCTATTGCCACCTGTGCTCATGTGGGTGCTTCTGGGTGTGATGTCCGACCACAACAGGTGACAGTTTCCTTCCCAAACCATCAGTGCTGTTCATCTGCTGTAAGGTTATGGACTTGTAGCAGGTGGGAAGATGTGTGACCTAACTCTGCATAAAGTAAGGGGGACATGGCACTGTTACTGGTCTCTAAAATCACATATCCTAGCTCATGGGGATGGTTTACTGATACACACATAGACATCTGCACCAAGCATATCATCTGGATACTTCAAAGACATGTGCAATGAGATGGTGACATCACAGACTATGGGATAGGTGCAACCTACCTGCCATAACCTACCACAATATGTAAATGAAATACCCACCATTGCAATCCGGTCTCCGGCCCCCTGGGGGTTGGATGTCCTCGCACATCTCACAGCTGCATACACCATTGCAAAAGGATAACAGACAACACACCTTACGCAGGTCACATGACTCCTGGGGATAGGGAGAATGTATTGAACTGGTTAGGCACAAACAACCACATCACCAGGGTGACTAACAGCCCACTGTGATGGACTTACTGAACTCCTGGGGATAGGGAGAATACATTGAACTGTTTAAGCACACACAACCATATCACCAGGGTGACAGGTGACCCACTCTGATGGGCTGTCTATTCTCCTGGGGATAGGCTGGATGTATTAAGCTATCTAAGCACACACAACCATATCTCCAGGCTGAATGATAGCCCACTGGGATGGGCTCTCAGGACCCCTGGGGATAGGGATAATGTTTTGAACTTTAAAAGCACACAGACCAATATCACCAGTGTGAATGATAGCCCACTGAGTGGGGTTCACTGTACTCCTGGGGATAGGGTGGATGTATTGAACTGTTTAAGCACACACAACCATATCTCCAGGGTGACTGACAGCCCTCTGTGATGGGCTCACTGGACTCCTGGGGATAGGGGGAATGTATTGAACTGTTTAAGCACACACAACCATATCACCAGGGTGACAGGTGACACACTCTGATGGGCTGTCTATTCTCCTGGGGATAGGCTGGATGTATTAAGCTATTTAAGCACACACAACCATATCTCCAGGCTGAATGATAGCCCACTGGGATGGGCTCTCAGGACCCCTGGGGATAGGGATAATGTTTTGAACGTTAAAGGCACACAGACCAATATCACCAGTGTGAATGATAGCCCACTGCATGGGGTTCAGTGTACTCCTGGGGATAGGGTGGATGTACTGAACTGTTTATGCACACACAACCATATCTCCAGGGTGAATGATAGCCCACTGTGATAGCCTCACTGGACTCCTGGGGATAGGGTGGGTGTATTAAATTGTCTAAGCACACACAACCATATCAACAGTGTGAATGATAGCCCACTGTGATGGGCTCACTGTACTCTTGGGGATAGGGCGGATGTATTGAACTGTTTCAGCACACACAACCATATCACCAGGATGACTGACAGCCCACTGTGATGGACTTACTGAACTCCTGGGGATAGGGGGAATGTATTGAACTGTTTAAGCACACACAACCATATCACCAGGGTGACAGGTGACCCACTCAGATGGGCTCTCTATTCACCTGGGGATAGGGTGGATGTATTAAATTGTCTAAGCACACACATCCATATCACCAGTGTGAATGTTAGCCCACTGGGATGGGCTCACTGTACTCCTGGGGATAAGGTAGATGTATTGAACTGTTTAAGCACACACAACCATATCACCAGGGTGACAGGTGACCCACTCAGATGGGCTCTCTATTCACCTGGGGATAGGGTGGATGTATTAAATTGTCTAAGCACACACAACCATATCACCAGTGTGAATGTTAGCCCACTGGGATGGGCTCACTGTACTCCTGGGGATAGGTTGGATGTTTTGAATCGTTTCATCACACACAACCATATCTCCAGGGTGACTGACAGCCCTCTGTGATGGGCTCACTGGACTCCTGGGGATAGGGGGAATGTATTGAACTGTTTAAGCACACACAACCATATCACCAGGGTGACAGGTGACCCACTCTGATGGGCTGTCTATTCTCCTGGGGATAGGCTGGATGTATTAAGCTATCTAAGCACACAAAACCATATCTCCAGGCTGAATGATAGCCCACTGGGATGGGCTCTCAAGACCCCTGGGGATAGGGATAATGTTTTGAACTTTAAAAGCACACAGACCAATATCACCAGTGTGAATGATAGCCCACTGCGTGGGGTTCACTGTACTCCTGGGGATAGGGTGGATGTATTGAACTGTTTAAGCACACACAACCATGTCTCCAGGTTGACTGACAGCCCTCTGTGATGGGCTCACTGGACTCCTGGGGATAGGGGGAATGTATTGAACTGTTTAAGCACACACAACCATATCACCAGGGTGACAGGTGACCCACTCTGATGGGCTGTCTATTCTCCTGGGGATAGGCTGGATGTATTAAGCTATTTAAGCACACACAACCATATCTCCAGGCTGAATGATAGCCCACTGGGTTGGGCTCTCAGGACCCCTGGGGATAGGGATAATGTTTTGAACTTTAAAGGCACACAGACCAATATCACCAGTGTGAATGATAGCCCACTGCGTGGAGGTTCACTGTACTCCTGGGGATAGGGTGGATGTACTGAACTGTTTATGCACACACAACCATATCTCCAGGGTGAATGATAGCCCACTGTGATAGCCTCACTGGACTCCTGGGGATAGGGTGGGTGTATTAAATTGTCTAAGCACACACAACCATATCACCAGTGTGAATGATAGCCCACTGTGATGGGCTCACTGTACTCCTGGGTATAGGGCGGATGTATTGAACTGTTTCAGCACACACAACCATATCACCAGGATGACTGACAGCCCACTGTGATGGACTTACTGAACTCCTGGGGATAGGGAGAATATATTGAACTGTTTAAGCACACACAACCATATCACCAGGGTGACAGGTGACCCACTCAGATGGGCTCTCTATTCACCTGGGGATAGGGTGGATGTATTAAATTGTCTAAGCACACACAACCATATCACCAGTGTGAATGTTAGCCCACTGGGATGGGCTCACTGTACTCCTGGGGATAGGGTGGATGTTTTGAATCATTTCATCACACACAACCATATCTCCAGGGTGACTGACAGCCCTCTGTGATGGGCTCACTGGACTTCTGGGGATAGGGGGAATGTATTGAACTGTTTAAGCACACACAACCATATCTCCAGGGTGAATGATAGCCCACTGTGATAGCATCACTGGACTCCTGGGGATAGGGTGGGTGTATTAAATTGTCTAAGCACACACAACCATATCACCAGGCTGAATGATAGCCCACTGGGATGGGCTCACTGTACTCCTGGGGATAGGGTGGATGTATTGAACTTTTAAGCACACACAACCATATCACCAGGGTGACAGGTGACCCACTCATATTTATTTATTTATTTATTTAGTAAACACTTGTATACCGCTGCTTCCTACGATCAGCAGCGGTTTACTTTACAGAATCATAATGTATTGTACGGTACATTGAGATTTCAGTTTTACATTTTGATTAGTCAATGATTACGTAACACGGGACAAGCATTTGGATACGATACACATTTGATTAAAGCACACAGATCAAGGTATACATTTGATTTCAGTAGATTGGGGGTCCCCATATATACAATTTGTACAGAATTAGTTGCCAAGGTGTACAGGCTATACATGGTCATATACAATTTGTACGGAATTAGTTGCCAAGGTGTACAAGTTATACATGACTATATATGGGCTCTCTATTCAGCTGGGGGTAGGGTGGATGTATTAAATTGTCTAAGCACACACAACCATATCACCAGTGTGAATGTTAGCCCACTGGGACGGGCTCACTGTACTCCTGGGGATAGGGTGGATGTATTGAACTGTTTAAGCACACACAACCATATCACCAGGGTGACAGGTGACCCACTCAGATGGGCTCTCTATTCACCTGGGGATAGGGTGGATGTATTAAATTGTCTAAGCACATACAACCATATCACCAGTGTGAATGTTAGCCCACTGGGATGGGCTCACTGTACTCCTGGGGATAGGGTGGATGTTTTGAATCGTTTCATCACACACAACCATATCTCCAGGGTGACTGACAGCCCTCTGTGATGGGCTCACTGGACTCCTGGGGATAGGGGGAATGTATTGAACTGTTTATGCACACACAACCATATCTCCAGGGTGAGTGATAGCCCACTGTGATAGCCTCACTGGACTCCTGGGGATAGGGTGGGTGTATTAAATTGTCTAAGCACACACAACCATATCAACAGGGTGAATGATAGCCCACTGTGATGGGCTCACTGGACTCCTGGGGATAGGGTGGATGTATTGAACTGTTTATGCACACACAACCATATCTCCAGGGTGAGTGATAGCCCACTGTGATGAGCTCTCAGGACCCCTGGGGATAGGGGGGTGTATTGAACAACATTGGCACCAAAACTCATATCACCAGGGTGACTGACATACCATTTATGCTACGTTTAACCAACCCTTGTGGTGGACCAAAGGTGTTTCCCTGCAGGTATAGATCCCAATATCCATATGATGTGGTTTTGATCTACTTAAGCTGATCTATGGGCTTGCTTCATTACAGTATGTTTTTGCACGTCCACAGCAGCAGCTGTCAATTCACAAGGATAGCATCATGACCTCTGTGACCATGTCCATCACCACCTGGGTACAGGGCAAACCACTCACATCTGATACAAAGACAATATGGAATGTATGTTCAGCTGCTGCACATTACTGACCCACACTACCTAAACACAACAGCATGGACATCTGCAATGAACACAGGCTATATATATGTGATTGTGATGACCTGTCCCCATACATTTACCTCCCTTGGGAATTCTGCATTGCGATTGAAACGTCTTTGGAGCCGTTCCCAGGCCCTGCGGACTTTGGCCATGTCCCTGTACCTGGTGACCCCAGGGAAGAGCTTGTCCTGCCTGCCAGCGATGAGTTGAGCCAGGTGGCGGAGCTCACGAGTTGTGAAAGCGGGCTTTCTTGTTCTGGTCGCCATTTTGAGATATTATCACCTGATTGCACGCACCGTCAGGCAAGCGCATGAGCCCCGCAACTGGCGCCGATTAGCGACGTTTTATGTGCAACTGCGCCACGCAACTGGCACAGTTTTGCGACGTATGACGTCCAACTGCGCCCCGAAACTGGCGCAGTTTAGCGACGTAATACGTCCAACTGCGCTCCGCAGCTGGCGCAGTTTAGCGACATTTTACGTGCAAATGCGCCCCGCAACTGGCACCGTTTAGCGACGTATGACGTCCAAATGCGCTCCGCAAATACACGCTGAGTTTGGCGGAATGAATTGCGCACATGCGCAACACAACTTGCATATACACTGCTGTGTGTCACTTATTTAAAACAAATAAAACATTTTATGATCTTATCGTGTTTACACACTTGGGGCTGGAACTTATCAACACTTCCACAATGATTCTTAGGCTTTTGTATGATGTGAGGTACTATGACTTTCACATTGCACTGACTGACAATACAACTGCTAATACAACATGGGGTCCTGAGAGCCCATCAGAGTGGGCTATCAGTCACCCTAGTGATATGTTTGTGTGTGATTAAACAGTTTCATACAGCATCCCTATCCCCAGGGGTGATGAGAGCCCATCACAGTGGGCTATCAGTCACCCTGGTGATATGGTTGTGTGTGTTTAGACAATTTAATACATCCACTCTATCCCTAGGAGACTATAGAGCCCATCAAAGTGGGTCACCTGTCACCCTGGTGATATTGGTCTGTGTGCTTTCAAAGTTCAATACATTCTCCCTATCCCCAGGGGTCCTGAGAGGCCATCACAGTGGGCTATCATTCACCCTGGGGATATGGTTGTGTGTGCTTAGACAATTTAATACAGCCTCCCTATCCCCAGGGGTCATGAGAGCCCATCACAGTGGCCTATCAGTCACCCTAGTGATATGGTTGTGTGTGCTTAGGGAAGAAAACAAACCTCCCTATCCACAGGAGTCCACAGAGCACATCAGAGTGGGCTCCCAGTCACCCTGGTGATATGGGGATATGTGCCCCAATAGATCATGTTCAATAGTTCATCTCAATGTGAGCCCAGCAATGATGTGCCGGATGGCATAAGGGGGGGGGGGGGGGCATTTGGATCTGGACATTTGACATCCACATTAGGTTGCGTAGCACACATAATGAGCTGATGGAGGTTGGCATGTGACGGACATGCACGTAGATCGTAAGTAGGTGTGCTGACATACAGACATAGTGGCAGAGGTATAGCACATTAGTTGCCATACCTCCTTATGGTACAGAACTCGTGTTTTCCTTCACACAGTTGCCCTAATCAATATGACTTGCTGGGACATTACTCTCTAATATCAGCAGTGGTTTGTGGGGCCTTTGGTTATTGTTTTTGTTCTGAAGGCAAACACACTGGGACAATGCAATAACCTAGGGTGCCACATCATGTACCCTATGAGGCACTCCAGAGAGGACAATATGAGGTGCACGGTACGCCACAGCACCTTCTCATGTTCAATTTCAGCCACCTTATAGGGGTCTTTTGAGGAAGCTTCAGGCTACAGCACTCATGGTGTTGTTGGTAGCTGCACCAAATGACATTACAAAGGGAAAAGGCCTCAGAAAGCCATATCAAATTACCCCACGGTAGCATCAGACCCATGACTTATGGCTCTACACGCTGTCACGTCACAGGTGGGCAACATCTCCATAGCTCAGTGATTGTGAACCAGTCCTCCTTGAACCCCTACGCCAGTCGGGTGATCAGGATAGCCCTGATGAATATGCATGAGATCTATATGCATCAGAGATATCCTGGCAACCTGACGGATTTGTGGCCCTCTAGGTCTGGATTTGGAGACCCCTGCCTTACACCTCTGTCATTTAGGAGTGTGAGTGTGCTAAGCGCAGATGTCATAGACATGAAAAGGGTAGATAGAATGTGTCACATACTTCCATAATTCTCACCACCACCAAGATGTTGTATAATATAAAATATTTTGGTGGTGGTGGGAAGCAAAGAGGCATGTGACACATTCTATCTAACCTTTTTGATGTCTTGGACATCTGCACCTTGCCCACTTACAATCGTTAATGACAGAGGTGTAGGGCAAGGTTGTTCACATACAGCCCTGGTGGACCACACATCACTCAGGTTGGCAGGATATCTGTAATGCATATATATCTCATGCATCTTCATTAGGGCTATCCTGAACATCCGACTTGCCTAGGGTTTCAAGGAGGACTGGTTCAGATCCACTGCCATAGCTGCTAACAAGCCCCTGGCTGCCTACAGTAGGACTGAGGGCCAACACATGACCAGTTTTCTTTGTTTACCAAGATAGGGTTAAAACACACATACCCATGATGCACTGCACATGTAAATCAGCAGTCTACAAATAACAGCCTAATGGGTTATGCAGCCCCAAACCCACCACAGCCTGGTAGGGATTACTGAGCGTGTAGGTTACTGACACAGAGTTGGTACTGACCGTCACATTGTGCGGGTCCTGTGCTCACCCTGAGAGTGAGAGGGGCCACCCAGCACCATGTCCACAGCACCTGGCTTAGCTGAGATAGGCTATGGTGTGAGTCAACACCAGTGACAGTGTGTGATTGGTAGGTCTTGTAGATCCACTGCCAAATACACTTGTGTCCATCTCTTATTTCTCTGTGATGTTTAGCCTTTGAGCAATTTGATGCACCCACATTGGACATATCCTGTGTGGAGGCCATGGCCACATTAGTTTTGTGATTGGGGGTGGGGGTATGCGGCTCGGACCTATAGACGGATTTTGTGACAACACCCAAACTGACCACTGGAACTCATGAACAACCACCAACCCATCTACATTACAACAATTGTGCTGCTGGAGCGAACTGTCAACCTAGGTCCAGCAGAGGCAAAGACAACATACAGGGCGGTCCATGCATTTCTGTGCACATCCATATGGTGATAGCAAACAGAAGGCCTGGAAATGCTCTGCGGCCCACCACCACTATCTGACATTCTCCAGCAGCAAACACAGGAAAGCTGCAGCCTCTGCACCCTTCAAGGTGTGCCAGCCTTACACATAGTAGGTGCAAGCTAATCCATAGTGCATATTACTGGAGAGAATGTGTGCACCCAAAACTGGGATGTCTGCACACTCACCAAGCAGTTAAGTTAGTGATTGGGCCCCAAAAGACAACCCATAGATATCACTTGAGAGAGATGTTGTTGCCACTATGGCAGACCTAGCCATGCCATGGTGACTGCTCAGTCAGGGTGAGAGTGACCTTCCAGGAGGACATGCAGGGGCTACCCTGTCCGTGCTGCTGATGTACGCACACTACAATGTCCAATACATTGCCTTATGCTCTGTGCTCATGCATCCTGGCCAGCCCAGCCTGTCGGAGGTATACCCACAATACCTTGCTCCTCATTATGCACATTGGCATGCTAACACTGGACACAGTGCAAACATTGTGCGCTGAGTAAGGTGTTACAAACATCACACACTGGATGTACAGCCACACAATCCCACACCTATGCCATCACTGTGCTACTATAGATAGTTTTTGCAGTCTAGGTCAACTCAGCAGTCCTGAACACAGTGCAGGCATGGCTATGGTATGCAATACTGTTGGTGTCACACCCCAGGGTGGGGAACATTGTCAGACACCAGACCTGGGACACACTCCACAAACATCAGACATATTGGTCTGATACAGCTCAATAACCATATTGTGCTTAACGTAGGAATTGATATCTGCTACTGATCACATCAACATGTTGATATATGTGTAGTGTATTTCCAGGTTTAGGGAGACAGTGCTAAGGTGTGCACTTACTAGTTCTGTGAGATGTACGCAAGGCCCAATATCATGCCTGTGCAATAGGCTTTGGGTAATGGAGCTTGTGGGTGTGGTCATTTCTGCTACTGTTGGCCGGTTCATTCGGGCAGAGGTCCCCAACTCCAGTCCTGGTGGACCAAACACTGATCATGTTTTCCAACTGTGCCTAATGAATATGCATGAGAAACATCTGCATACCATGGACCAGCACATGGAAATGAACAAAGACATCTTTATTAGAGACATCATAAGGTGTGAATGATTTGTGGCACTCCAGGACTGCATTTGGGGAAATCTGCTCTATGTGATGCACATGTTTCTCATATCTGTACTCTTTCAGAGAAAATATAGATGTATTGCCCATGTTTGCATTATCTGCACTAAAGGTTCTGTTAGCTTTGAAACATTTGTGTGGTGTGACAATTGTGGGGACTGGGTTGCCAGGGCCGACACACAGGATTTGAACCTGTGACTTTCAGCTTCTGAAGGCACTGCTTGTGGGCTCTGCACCACCGTCTTGCCACAGAGACAGTGCATTCCCAGGGGGATCCATGACTGTTTGTCAGACTGGCCCTGTCTGTTGCAGTGCACAGCACCCACTTAAAAAGGGCTAGGCCATGGTGTGCTGTGGACAGCTGACACCAGTTCCCCTCTGCCACCATGCTGACATGGCCTTATATTGGAGAATGCATAACAAGTGAATGAGGAGTGACCCTCCAGGACTGCATTTGGGAGACTCTGCTGTAGGTAATGCACATGTTTATGTGGTGTGTACTGTTGATGGTAAAATATGACTTTTTCAAACAATCTTAGGTTCTCAGCAGCAAAGGTTCAGTCTTTACTGCAAGGTTTTAGAGGGGTACAATTATGGGGATTAGCTTGGCAGGAGCCACAGCCAGGATTTGAACCTGCGACCTTCTGTTCTTGCACACACTGTCTGTGTACACTGCACCACTGTTTTGCCACAGGTATGCTGTATTCCCTGGGGAGTCCATGACTGTACATCCGAAAGAGCCTGTCTGTTGTGGTGGACAGTGCTTGCAGCCACTGCCCCCTCCACCACCTGTACCCCTCCACCAACATGCAGACATGTCCTTATCTGGAAAAACGCATATAACCTGATTGAGTTGTGGCACTCCAGGACTGAATTTGGGGGATTCGGCTGTAGGTAATGGCCATTGTTATGGTTTGTGTGCAGTGTAAGGTAAAATATAGGTGTTGGAACCATGCTTATGTTCTCTGCAATAAAGGCGTGTCTTTACTATCACTGTTTAGTGGTGTGTAAAACTATGTGGACTGGGTTGGCAGGAGCCCCAGCTGGGATTTGAACCTGTGACCCTCTGGTCCTACAGGCACTGGCTGTGTCTACTGCACCACACTGTGACCACAGAGACATTGCAGTCCCTGGAGATAGGACAACTGGACTCACGAGTCAGACACCCTGCTCTGCACAATTTTGCTGTGGGCTCGTTTACCTTGTATGGGGACAAACGTGCAAATAACCCTAATAAATAACCTCCAAACAAGGGGAAAAAAACCAATACCAAGCAGGGCAACAGTGATAGCAATGGCCAACATAAAAAAACACTCCCAGGAAAGCTCAAAAGGAAAAAATAGGTGATTTTTGAATGAGTCTACAGAGCGTAGACCCTTCCATAAATCATTTCTTTTTTTTGGAGCTTTCCTGGGAGTGTTTTTTATGGTTGCCCATTAATATCACTGTTTCCCAGCTGGATTATAATTTATTTGGCATTTGTTGTGGTCATTTTCAATTTATATTTGCTATTTTGTTCTGTACACATGTATCACACTGCTCACGTTTTACAGGTTTCCCCGGTTTTGGTGTACATTGCTGACGGAAATGTTTTCTCTTCCCTTTAAATCGCCTCTAACGCGAGTGTTTCACTCGTGGTATTTTTTGGCCGGAATTCAGCCCCGCTCCTGTGCGGGGAGCCTCTCCCCTCCCACTCTCCACCCATTGACCCCGTCCCCCCGCCCCTCGAGAGCCTTCCTCCGCCCTCGAAATGCCTTTCCACGCCTCTATCGCACATCAACGTGCCCCGCTCTTGTGCGGGCTGAGCGCACTTGTGTGGGGGGCGTGCACGCATGCAGGGGCACCAAAACGCACTGTTATCATACGCTAAGGTACCTTAGCGCACGCTCAGGTGCGCCCCGCACATTTGCGCGGTTTAGTAAACATACCCCTAGGAGTCAGAGTTCAACAAACAGATACTAGTATGATTTTAAAGGAAAGCTACCAAAAATTATATTACATTTATATAGTAATTAACATTATTATCCCTTAATCTTATATTACTTGTATTACTTGTTAACGATTCGTCCAGGATCGCGGATCACAATGGCCTATTGGACTGTGTGTGCCTATAGTTAAGTGGATGTAGTGAACTTTGAGTAAAAAGTAGAAAAAACCTTTGTTTGATATACCAGCCAAGAGAACAAAAATGAAAAGGTCCTGTAGGGGGCATATAGAAAGGAGGATGATGTGACACAAATGTGTGCCTGATATTGAGTTGGGCAGGCTATGCACCAGGGCGGTGCATAGCCTACATGTCGACACCCCCCCCCCCCGGATATTCTTTTCCGTGCTGGCGAAAGTGAATATCCAGGTTAGCCTGGATGCCCTGGCAGTTTCAGAGCTACATGGGAAGCAGTGATTTTTGTTGCCGCTCGCAATCCTTGCCTATCTTTAAGGAACAGAGGGCTTTGTGGGTAGCTACGAAAATTGCTACTACCAGCATAGCTCCTTCCTACGCTCCCACTCCGCCCCGGAATGCTCCTAACATGCCCCGATGATATGTGGATAGCATTTATTTTTTTAACAGGTCTTCTATACTGCTTTATCATACATTCAAGGCGGTTTACATGGAACAGTTATAGCAACGAGCTTTACATCGAACAGGGTCATTCAACTTGGAGGTTAAATTAGGGGAGAATGAGCAATTAACAATTGCTAACTATATACATAAACTGTAATAGTGTTTTATGGTCTATTTTGTTATTAATTATCATCTTCTGGGGTAGTTCCAAAGTATTCTAGGAAAAGGTGTGTCTTTAATGCTTTTCTAAAGTCCACTAGGTTTTTGAGTTCACGTGTTGATGTGGGGAGGGCGTTCCACATTTGCCGTGCAAACAGGGAGAAGGCTCTATTGCAGGTGGATTGGTTTGCTTTCCTGAAGTTTAGTGGGGTCTCTAGGATTGTTGGGGTGTGTTAGGGACTTAGCTGGAATTTTCGAAAGGAACTACCTATGTAGGTGCCCTTCGATAATCCTGGTTAAGGCCTTTACATGGGTAACTAAGGAAGTTACCCATGTAAAGGCCATCGATATCGGACCCTATATTGATAATGGACTGCCATGTCCTATCCGTTTTGCTTAAATCAATCCTGAACCTCTAAATTCAGTAACGAGTAGAGATGACAGTAGTGAGGGAAGGGAGAACAGGTTCAGACTAGCAGTAATGACTCTTAGGAAGTGAAGCAACAATTACCTAATATTCCCTGCACTGTTTGACTGCTAGCAGTTAGCATACATAGATAATGAAGAGCAACTGCCTACTTACTTTTCATTTTTTCATGTGCTGAAATGCATGGGCTTACTGTGTGCTGTGGAGCCAATGTGTATGTGTGTGTGTAGCACATTTGATGCATCCCCACCCCTCAAGAACAAGAAATTGTATTGGAGGGGTCAGGGATGCATTGGATATGTGGTGAGCACATGTGATTCAGGGCCCTGTACTGCTTTTTAATTTTTTCTGCCTTCCTGCTGTCCGCTGCCTGCCATTCCACACCCCATACCGAACCTAGCCTGATCACTGTGCTGACTGTGCTACACCTCCGATTCCATCCTGGGGGGGAAGACAGGCAGGGTAGTATTTTAAAAGATTTGTGTTGTCGCTTTGTTGCCTACGGTTGGCCATGTGCTTCGGCACACAGTCTGCTGCTTTTGACCCGCATTCAACAGTAAACTGTGACAGAGGGGGATCAGAAGTGGCAGGTCATGTGTGCTGAAACACATGGCACCATAGACAACAAAGCAGCAGCACAAAGCCACCCACCCAGGTCGGTCACCTAGCTCGCCTAATGGATGGACTGGCCCTGACTGTGCCGCCTCCTGTGGTTGCCACCCCATGCAGATGAACAATTTTCACAGTGGTTCATGCCGGCCCTCACATCATCTCTGTTCAGCTGTCCTTGGAAAATTATCCTGTTGTCCAGGAAGTTAAAACGCTATTAGTTCAGCCATGCATTCATCTCCAAGTTGTGAGCTTTTCTGCATTAGCCTTCACTCTTAACAAGGAGAGATGAAGAGAAAACCATTTGTGTACCTGTCTGCATCACCCTCTCTTCCAGAGCCAGGAAGTCACTTTTGATGCATTCTGAGGGATATCTAGCAATGTCATTTGTGCCAGCATGACTGAACAGCATCAGCCAATAGTTAGTAGTCTTGAAGAGTCTCCTTAACATATCAGATATTAGCACCAGGGCATCATGTCTGGTCGATGGATGAATACTTTTCCAGCCTTCTGAAGGGGGTCACCAACCACAAACCCTTTACTTCTTTATAGTCACAGATCCAGCAGTTTTGGGGTTATTGACCTCTGGTTCCTGGACAGGGCTGGCCTGTCCATTGTGCGAGAATGTTGTTTGTACAGGACCCCATGCTTCAGAGGGCCCCGTACAAACTCCATTCTCACACAGATAGATGGCTTCAGAGGGAGCCGGGGAGCGTGTTTTCCCTCACACTGGCGGCTGTTTCAGTGAAGCGTGTGAGTGCCGGGAAATGATCTTTAACCTTTCCCAGCATTCAGCACGCTTCACTGAAACAGCTACCAGTGTGAGCGAAAACACTCTTCATGCTGGCAGCTGTGCAGAGGGAACCGGGGCCTAGCGTGGGCTTCCCCGGCTCCCTCTGAAGCCCCTTCCATGGCCGCGGGGCTCTTCAGCGGGCTGAGGGGGGGGGGGCGGTAGGACTGGAAATGGGCTGTGACCGGGGGGGCTAGGACTACAAATGAGCTGTGATGGGGGGTACTAGGACTGCAAATGGGCTGTGATGGGGGAGAAAGCTAAGACTGGAAATGGGCTTTAATGGGAGGGTAAGCTGGGACTGGAAATGGGCTGTGATTGGGGGGGGCTAGGACTGGAAATGGGCTGCGAATGGGGGGGAAGTTAGAACTGGAAATGAGCTGTGATGGAGGGGGGGCTAGGACTGGAAATGAGCTGTGATGGAAGGGTAAGCTGGGACTGGAAATGGGCTGTGATGGGGAGCTGGAATAGGACTGGAAATGGGCTGATGAGGGGGTCTTGTACTGGAAATGGACTGATGGGAGCTGGAATAGGACTGGAAATAGGCTGTGATGGGAGGGGGAAGCTTGGACTGGAAATGGGCTGTGATGGAGGGGCTAGGTCTGGAAATGGGCTGTAATGGGAAGGTAAGCTGGGACTGGAAATAGGCTGATGGGGGCGGAGCTTGGACTGAAAATGGACTGATGGAGGCTGGAATAAGCCTGGAAATGGGCTGGAATAGTACTGGAATAGGTCTGGAAATGTCTGAAGGGGGAATAGGACTGGAAATGGGCTGATGGGGGCTGAAATAGGACAGGATGATGGGAGCTGGAATAAGGCTAGAAATGGACTGATGGGTGACCTGAATGGGACTGGAAAGGAGCATATGGTGGGCTAGGACTGGAAATTAGCTGATGTGGAGGCATGGGAGAATGGGGCTAGAAGGGAGCGGATGCTGGGTGGATCTAGAACTAGAAGGAGCTAATTTTTTGGGGGTGGACTAGAAGGGGATGGGGAATGAGGATGGAGAGAGGAAAAGATATTTCCTCTTCGTCTCTCCGGGCCAGTCGGGTTGTCAATCTCCTTCAGCAGCTGAGGATTGAAATCTGAAAGTTCTTGCTGACAGGCTATCCGGCTCCCCCTGGTGACAGCAAGCCAGTCTTTCAGTCCTCAGCAGCTGGACAGGATGTTTGGCTGACAGACTCCCTGGTAAGACAAAGAGGAATAGACCTTCAAGGCTGAGTTGATGACAGAAAAGACTGTTGGCTGGATTGCTCTAGCAGGGCAATGTCTCCAGGACAGTAGAGGCATTACGTTGGGAAAAAAAAAAAAGAAACAATCCTCATCTGGCTGGGGTTATAGCAGTCAGCGATCTGGGCTCCTTTTCATTGGTAGGTGAGGGAGAACCTGGGGGCCCCAGAATCCACCCCTCTGCCTCGGTGACTGATAATCCGCGTTCTGCTAGCAGCGGGAGATGGGAGGGCTGCCGCTTCAGCATACTGATGCAGGAAGGATTTGTGAAGACGCGAAGGTTAGTATGTGAGAGAACCGCGTGTTGAATTTGAGCCGCAGAGGGATTGTTTCAGCATTACACGCATGTTACCGGTGTCGGCAGCCTGCTGCATGCCGCGGGCTGTGGGGGCCGGGTTTTTGCCATTCTTGTGTATGAGGCAGCGGCAGTATCGAGAGGCTTTTTGGGGGCTTTATGGAGCCCATTTTACCTTTGGGGGAGCTTGTGGATAGGCCTCAGAGCAAGGAAATTAAAGCGGGAATGGCGGACATTTTGTCTGGGGTGGCCGTTTCTCCTGCGGCTCACAGCAAGGCAGGGAAGAAAAAGGTGAAAGTTAAGAAGCCTTCCTCTATGGAGGTACAGGTGCAGGGACTGCCTGCGGGAGTTCCTGAGGGAGTACAGTCATTGTTTTCGCCGGACTTTGTCCTTGCTTTGCGCAAGGCTTATTGCTTAAAGGTGGAGCAGTCTGGCAGCAGTGCAGCTCCTCTCAGCAGCTTGGGGGCTGCGTCTGAGGAGATTAAGATGGCAGATCTAGGTGAGTGGACCTCTCAAGGGGGCAGAGGTGCAAAGGCAGGTTCCGATGGCTTCGGACTGCTCCTCTCGGAGCCTCAAATGGGAGAGGAAGGGGAAATCCTCTCGGAGGCAGGTTTGGACACCTGGACTCGTGATTTGGAAGAAGGGGAGATAATTCTGGGCGAAGATCTGAACGTTTTTTGGGTATTTTGCAAAGAAGAGCTCGGGGCGCTTATTAGGGATTCCCTAGCAGCTCTGAACATTGCTCTCCCGGCGGTTCAGCAGGAACCGCTTGAGGATCCCTTGTTACGGGGTTTTAAAGTGGAGCAATGCTGTTTCCCAATTCATAGGGTGATCAAACAGATGATTGAGTCAGAATGGGAATGCCCAGAGGCTACCCTGAGGGGTAGCCGAGCTATTGGGCATCTTTACCCGGTACCCCAAGACGAGAAAGAGTTGTTGCGAATGCCTAAGGTGGATGCGTTGGTCTCA
The DNA here is from genome assembly GCA_033557465.1 of Ichthyophis bannanicus. NCBI lineage: Eukaryota > Metazoa > Chordata > Amphibia > Gymnophiona > Ichthyophiidae > Ichthyophis > Ichthyophis bannanicus. The sequence goes on along the minus strand of CM066038.1, from coordinate 270,948,646 downwards.
GAGGTGACCAAAAAGACGACCATCCCGGTGGAAGATGGTGCGCCCCTCAAAGATCTTCAGGACCACAAGTTGGAAGCGCTTCTGAAGCAGGCCTTTGATTCAAGTGCCCTGGCACTGCAGGCCTCCATTTGCGGGGCGTATGTTTCAAGAGCTTCTATCCGCTGGCTTCAAAAGGAGCCGGGCCAGGACAAGAAGGAGGGCTCGGTGGCTGAAGGAGCTAAGCTGAAGTCAGCATCGGCCTATTTGGCGGATGCCTTCTATGATTTAGTTCACATTTCAGCGAAGTTGATGGCGTCGGTGATTGCCACTATACGGTTTCTCTGGCTCAGGGGTTGGGCGGCGGATGCATCTTCAAAGACGCGACTTAGTAAGCTTCCTTACAAGGGCAAGCTGCTCTTTGGGGAGGCATTGGAGAAGATTGTGAAGGATTTAGGGGACTCCAAAGGAGGTCAGCTGCCAGAGGATCGTCCAAAGAGGACGAAGCCTGGAGCAGTATTCAGAGGTCCAGGTAGAGATTCTCGGAGATTTCGTGGTCCTTGGTTTACCCCTTATCAAAAGGGTCGGTTTGTGGCCAGAGGGCAGTCCTTTTGAGGAGCTCGGGGATACGGCAGGGGATATTTTAATTCCCAGCAGAACTCCTCTAAGAAGCCGTAATGAGATGCAGCAGGTCCAGGCGGTGATTCCGATAGGCGGACGTTTGCAGGGATTTCTCTCCGTCTGGGCCTCCATAACTATGGACCGGTGGGTGCTGGACATCATCCGCGAGGGTTATGCATTGGAATTCGCTCTTCCGCTGCCAGAGTCTTTCATGATGTCTCCGTGTGGGCCTCAGGGAAAGAGGCAGGTGGTAAACGACACGCTACACCGATGGCTACAAGCGGTCGTGCCAGTACCCCCATACCAGTGTGGCTTAGGTCGATACTCGATTTACTTTGTAGTACCCAAGAAAGAGGGGTCTTTTCATCTGATTCTGGATCTAAAACAGGTCAATCGGTGTTTGCGAGTTCTGAATTTTCGTATGGATACACTGCGATCAGTGATTCGAGCGGTAAGACCTGGGGAAGTGCTTTCGTCTATAGATCTGACGGAAGCATATCTTCACATTCCCATCAGGGTGGAGCATCAAATGTTTTTGCATTTTGCAGTTCCCATGGGGCATTTTCAGTTCCGGGCTCTGCCGTTTGGTCTGGCCACGGCGCCATGAACGTTCACGAAAGTGATGGTGGTGGTTGCGGTGGCGTTGCGAAGGGAAGTAATTCAAGTGCATTCCTTTCTGGACGATTGGTTGATATGGACGGAGTCCCTAAAGGAGTCGATTGCTGCGACCGCCCATGTAGTGCAGGTTATGGAGGGCCTCGGTTGGATGATCAACCGGGCAAAGAGTCAGTTGTAACCGGTAAGGCAGCTCACATACCTGGGAGCATTGTTCGATACAGAGGTAGGGTCAGTGTTTTTGCCCAACGAGTACGAAAGATTTTGAAGCAGGTGCGGGCCTTCTTGCGGTTAAAGAAGCCGATGGCTTGGAGGTACTTACAGCTGCTAGGTTCCATGGCTGCGGCTTTAGACCTGGTCCCGTGGGCCAGAGCCCAAATGAGACCACTTTAGCGGGCATTGCTTTCGAGATGGTCACCACAGCGGCATATTCAGGCAGGGGTGCCGCTGATAGACCCGGAATGAGTGTTGGTCACCACGGATGCCAGCCTCTCCGGCTGGGGAGCTCATTGTCAGGCGCACGTGATGCATGGGGTATGGTCCGCAGAGGAGAGCGGGTGGCCTATCAATCGGTTGGAACTCAGAGCTGTGCGTCTGGCGCTACGGGAGTTCCAGAGTCAGTTAGAAGGCAGAGCGGTTTGTGTTTTTTCTGACAATCTGGTGGCAGTGTCATATATCAAACGGCAAGGCGGCACGGGCAGTGTAGCGTTGCTGGAGGAGAGTCAGCTCTTGATGCTTTGGGCAGAGCCCATCTAGCGGCCCTATCGGCAGTACATGTGGCAGGAAAGGACAACGTTCAGGCCGACTATCTCAGTTGACATGTTTTGGATCCCGGAGAATGGGAGCTGAACGCGGCTGTCTTTCACGACATTACTTTGCACCTCCTACACATACGCGACCGCGTCTTCTGCAGGATGAATCCCGTAGTGAACCTTGGATGGTACAACCCATGCATTCCTACATGTGCTATGGCGCTATGCTTCCATAGGCGCGGACCATTTTGCTACACTGCTGCTGGTGTGCGCCGCTGCATTTACAGGTGTGCTATGTTTGATATGATTATTTGCCACTCCCCATGCCATATTTAGCATGTATCTTTGCTCTACCTGATGTCTATCATGGCTCACATTCTCTTTGCGTGGTGTGCGATCCAGGCGCTTGATGGTGCAGAGGAGCTGCGGTTGCCTGAAGAGGGAGATGGTGTCCATGGGGCTGTGGCACAGTGCATGGGTGCAGTCCCGCTGCAACACAGACCTGCAGCTGTGGAGGCTCCATGGGCCAAGGTTTTGCCGGCATGGCACTATATGTGTGCCGAGGTATGTACCATCCAAGGTGCACTACGGGATTCATCCTGCAGAAGACGCGGTCGCGTATGTGTAGGAGGTGCAAAGTAATGTCGTGAAAGACAGCCCTCACCAGCCTCGCCTCTACAGACCCAGAGCCATGCTCCAGGACATGCATGAGGACCAGATCATCTCCTCTACTGCCTGAGCACAGGGGCTATTAGGGAGCTCTTTGAGGATCTAAGACCTGACCTCGAGCCCTGGACTGGCCGGTCACATGCCATACCAGGTTTGGTCAAGCTCCTGGGTGCCCTACATTTCTTTGCCTCTGGCTGTTTCTAATCGTCAGTGGCCACAGTGGGTTGGATGAGCCGGCCCACCTTCTCACGCTGTCTCTACCAGGTACTGCAGGCCATGGTCAGCCGGGTAGGAATTACATTGCGATTCCTAACAATAAGCAGCCGTGCGGGATCCTGGACCAGGCATTTCAGCAGATTGCAGGGATACCACACATGATGGGAGCTATTGATTGCACAAATGTTGCCCTGCTCCCACCCAGAGGCAGTGAGGCAGTGTTCTGCAACCACAAACACTACCATTCCCTGAATGTGCAGGTTGTTTATGATGCAAATATGCGTATTCTGAATGTGGTTCCTAGGTTTCCAGGGTCTGCCCATGACTCCTATATCCTGCATCACTCAGCACTTTTCGAACAATTTGAGAGCGGACAATAAGAGGACTGTGTCCTGCTGGGTGGGTATTTCCCATCTCTAACATGCACATGGTGTTCCTGTGTCCTGGGGTGCTTGTCACCTCTCACAGGTGGGACAGGGTCACCTGTGGTTTGCCTTCGACCCTTCAGACTGCATATCCCCTGTGACACACATGACATGCCCTAATGCAGATCTGACTTATTTTCTGGTAACTTTCAGGATACTGGCCATCAGGCAGTGGCATATCACTGCCCAGCCAGTGTGTGATTTACGAGGTCCCATTGGCAATTATGACCTCTGCATCCCTTTCCTTGCATTGTGGTGGTGGAGCACCGAACTTGTATGAAGCTGTGCCCACTATCACACCATGTCACCATCACTGGGGAGTGTTCATGTACTTTTGTGGGTTTCTACAATAATATATGTCTACCATATGTGCATTATGGCTCTTCTTGGTGTCTCGGCACACATGCGGTTTCCATTGGAGTTTGGTACTGCTGCTCTGTTGCACAGGTCTTTTGGACAGGGAAATATGGGCACATATGGTGTGTCCCTTATATGGTGGCCTGCAACACCTTTCGTTTGACAATAAAGGCTCATGGCCTCAGACCAACCATATACGCAAACGTACATGTGTCTGCCTTTGTAGTGTGTCCCTAGTTGTCTCTGTATGCAATCTGTGCGTGTGTGCTGCCTTGGGGGGGGGGGGGGGGGATTAGATTTGCTTCCAGAATCATTTTCCTGCTGTACTGTGTGTTGCGAGCCTATTCACCTTTGATGGTTTCGTCCACGTTATGTTGTTAGCTTTGTGTTGACACGTTACATCACACATGTATGCTTCATGTATCTCAATATTGTTTTGTCATTCTGCCATCTTGACTGGACCCCTCAGGTATATGTTACTGTAACACCTGCTGTGTGTGCACAGTGTCATGGCCATCACATGCTTACACACATGTATATCTCTGCACTTTTCCAAGGTGCATTGCCATTTATTTATTTATTTACATTCTCTTATATACCGCGCTATTCTGCATCAGTGCGGTTTACATTGAACAAACTGAAGTTACATTGAACAGGGCATTATAACTTGGAGATAACTATTTTACAGGGAACATGGGCTATGGAGGGTTAAGTGGCTTGCCAAAGACCACAAGGAGCACCTGTGGGACTAGAAACCTCAGTCCTTCCGGCCCAAGGTTGCTGTCCTCTAGTGGGATTTGAACCCCTGACCTTCCTGCCTGAAGTACCTTGCCCCAACCACTAGGCCACTTCTCCACTCCCATGTGTCCACCTGATGCCTTCACGACTGCCACTACTGCCTTTCAGGTACAGGTGGTTGGTCATATGTTTGGTCTGCATACAGTTGATTTGTGTTGCCCTCATTACCTGTCCCCGGTGTTCTGTGTCTCAAACCTCCAGACGCTGGTGCATAGCTGTTGTGTACCATCATGTGCCATCATATGTTTGTGTCATTCATTTATCTGTTTTTGGTTTGCACGTACATGCTTGTGTGCATGTGTGTGAACATCAGCTCCTGATTGACCTTTCCACATTTCTTTCTGCAGGTGATGCCGGATATGGGTGTCGTGCCTTATTGCTGACCCCGGTGCGTCTTCCACAGTCACGTGCAGAGATGAGGTATAATGAGGCCCATGTCTCCAGCTGCTCAGTCATCGAGTGTGCCTTTGGCATTTTTAAGAGTTGCTTCAGGTGTCTGGATAAGACCAGTGGTGCCTTACAATACCGACCCATGACTGTGGCACAGATCATTCTGGCCTGGGGCATCCTGCACAACATTGCTCTCAGGCACAATATCCCAGTCAAAATTAATCCAGATCTGGAAGATGATCCCACGGTCCATCCTGTATGTGTCCATGGTGACACACGTGAGGGCACAGCAATCAGGCAACATCTGATTAATGAGCTCTTCTCATGTAAGTCCTGCATATGTGGGGGAATGCATATGGGTATACATGTACATGCTACCGTGTGTGTTGCAAGGTTCTATCATGACATATGTATGTTTCACTTGTGTTTGTGACTCCCCAGGATATGCTTTTGGACCCGCCCGGTGCTGTGGTGCAGTGGAAACTGTGTGTACATCATTCAACTTGCAGGTGACTGTGGTAGGTAAACATACAGGTAACTGTACTGTGGGGACAGTGCAGCATAGCACATGTCTGGGGTTATCTGTCTACTGCACATATGTTGTTGTACACCTCTTTGACCTGCGCCCCCATACCCCATATGTTCTTGTTGGCACACATATGCCCATTTCTTCGTGACCAGTTCATGTGCTTCAACACTGTATTTGAGACAAATCCAACCGAGCTGTTTGTGTCTACAGGTCCTAGGTGTTGTGGTGGTGGACAGCACGTACACCCTTCCCTAGCATTGTGGCATTAACCAACATCAGTGTATCATTGCATGGACTGTAAAGATTGTCTCCACTGATCTCAGATTGTGCACAGACAGGTCGTATGCTACTGGAGGCATACTCACCCTGTTCCACTGTGTGTGTGTGTGTTTTGGACGTGTCTATGTAACGATACACTGTGCAGCCATTTAGCATTATCTTGTGCTGGGATGTGTCTGGACATCTGTTGGGTGGTGATCACTGTGCTATCTCTACCTTTCTGCTGTTGCCCTTGTGTATATTGTGCGCATGTGTTTGCGCATGTGTTCTGTGTTGTTGACTGACCTCTCTCTTGTGTGCTGACAGACCATTATGCATCAACATTTCAGTTTCACACATGTCGCCATACTTTGGACATGTGACAATGAAGGCTGAACATGCAGACATGGTGATTCAACGCATTTCAATGACATCCTCTGCCTTTTTCTAAGACCTCTTGTAGCCTTTGCCTGCCTCAGACAGTCCCTATCAGACACTTGCTGTACACAGATGGTAGGTTGCACCTTTGATCTTTTGTGACTAACATCAACCTTTACATGTGTGTGTTTAGCTGTTTGTTTCATCGTGCTTTTCTGTGGGATCTATGTGCACCAACACTGCTGGACATGCTGTGGACCTCTGAGATGCCTGTGTGACATGGGCATAGACATGACCATGTCAAGATGGCAACCTGGTCTGCAGGGACATTTCCTAATGTCCTCGACATGCACTGTGCTCTGTGTTGTGATCATGTCATGTTTGCATGTCTGACTTTTCATTATGTACATATTGATGTTTCACTCCCTGCAATATGACCTGATGTTGTGTGCAGCATACCATGATGTTGTTTCTCCTCCTTTTACCACAGGGCACAGCCAACACACACAGCACATCTACTACACTGCATCTGCAGTCACCATCACCCACCTGTTGGAGGACACATCAACTCCATGCAATGATCCCTGGGAGATGGTGCCATAGGGTGATGGACCTATGCGAGTGGGGCATATGCCTATGATGGACATTATTGTTGGACTGGTACTTTGAGAATAACAAGGATGACCAACACACCGTTGTTGCCGTGCTCTGGCTGGGTGTCGTGTTCATCGCAGGAGACACACATCACCTTTGCAATACTGTGGCACATTGAGATGTCACATATGACTACGCATGCTTAGGAATTCAGGGACAGTTGTAACGGGACATGTAGGGTTGCAGATTACATTTGCACTGCGTACACTGTGTACTGGTCCATACATGTGCAGCAGGAACTCACATACTCACTGTATGTTGTACATCCATCTGACATTGTGTTCATGTGTGTGGCCCATGTGTGTGACTTGCATCACAGGATTTCCTTATATGTTTGGATCAACAGGTGTATGCAGCCCCATGTGTGGCACAGGAGGAACATTATTTAGGTCCTGTTTTATTTGTCTGACTATCTTACACTTGGACATAACACGCTGTTTGCCACCACACCACTGTGATGCGTGCCAACATCTTGGATTGCTGTTTGACCCTCGCCGGGGGTGTTACAGTGCATCTGGGGCAGCACTCTGTCATGGTTCAGCGTACATGGTGCATGTGCATGTGACTGATTATGTTGGTACACCGGTGCATGTGCCAGTGTGGATTTTGTGTGGGTTAGTGCACCATTGTTGACCTTTCTTTCTACCTCCACGTAAACATACCCTTAGAATAAATTCAAAAGTTCCTTCAGGTAGTATCGGGATTACCCACCAGATGGAGCTCTAGTTGTAGAAAAGAGCTATTTTTAACAAGAAGTCAAGGAGAACAACTGTGTGCCTTCAGAATCAGGGGAAGAAACTTCTCAGAGCAGATCAAACCAAAACAGGAAAGATGCAACCTTCAGAAGAACACACATAACAGTGTGAGAGTGCTGCAAATGGATCCTGAGGGATCTTAATAGAATCAAAGTATCAGAGAGAAACTTAAATATGCTTTTATTGCATCTACAGCAGAAATGAGGGGAAGGATAGTAGATCACACAGACTTTCAACTGTGGTAGTCTCTTTATGGAAATATGTAAATTTTGAATTCAATCTTCTAAGTGGTAGTTTTATTTTTTTGCCTTCTTTTCCCCTTCTTTCTTCCTTTTCTCTTCTTTTCCCTTTTTTTCTTCTCCCCTCTTTATTTTTCTTCTTCCTTTTCCTCCTTTTCCTCCTTTTTCTTTTTGCCTTTTCTTCTTCCCTCTTTCTTACTTCCCCTTTCTTCTTTTCTTTTTCACTTTTTTGTTTTTTCTTGTTTTTCTCTTTTCCCATTTTTATCCTTTTCCTTTTTCTTCGTCCCTCCCCCTTTCCCTTACCTTCTCTCCCTCTGCTCAAGATTTCTTGCTTTCCAGTTGAATTTGAGAGGTCTCCAACTGAAAGTGATTGGTCATCAGTGCTTCCCTCCAATTAACATGCTATCGCTGGGTATTCAGCAAGCCCAAACCACTGTGGGTTGTTTTGGGCATTCTGGCACTTGTAATAGAGGAATCTGAAGCCAGAGGAATGTACCATGTGACAGCATTGCAGATTGCTACTAACTCCTCAAAGCAGGAAAAAATGGCAGCTTATTGACTGCATCTGCAATCTCTCTTTGGCCCCGTTGTTGAGCTGTTACCGCACAAAGCACACAAAAGTATACATACCCTTAATGAAAGCACCACACACTGATTCGATGGGGTTGTGTGTGAAATGGTCGATTGCCACAGCCAGGGCCGGATTTACCTATACGCCATGTACGCCATGGCGTAGGGCCCACAGCCGGCAGGGGCCCACAAAAAAAGAACCAGGTAATTTTTTTTAAACAGAATTTAAAAAAAAAACCTGGTGGCTGCCGCCGCGGGGCCCCCTCTGCTGCCGCGGGGGCCCCCTCTACAAGCTGAAGCCAACCCGTCGGGGCGGGTCGGGTCTCTCTCCCTCCCTCTCTCCCTCCCTCGCTGCAGGCTGCGAGAGACGCGAAGATAGAGCGTCTCCTCGCGTCTGTGTTAAGCCCGCAGGGGGCTGATGGGATTTCCCATCAGCCCCTGCGGGCTTAACACAGACGCGAGGAGACGCTCTCCCTTCGTGTCTCTCGCAGCCTGCAGCCTGCAGCGAGGGAGGGAGGGAGAGAGACCCGACCCGACCCGACGGCTTCAGCTTGTAGACGGGGCCCCTGCGGCAGCAGAGGGGGCCCCGCGGCGGCAGCCACCAGGTTTTTTTTTTTAAATTAAATTTTACTTTAGGCCGGGGGGGGGGGTAGGACTGGTAATGGGCTATGGGGGGGGGGGGTAGGACTGGTAATGGGCTATTGGGGGGGCTGGGGCTGGTAATGGGCTAGGGGGGGGGGTAGGACTGGTAATGGGCTATTGGGGGGCTGGGGCTGGAAATGGGCTGGGCTGGGGCTGGGCTGGGCTGGGGGGGGTTAAGGCTAGAGGTGGGCTGATGGGGTTAGGACTGGTAATGGACTGTGGGCTGTTGGGGGGGCTTAGAACTGGCAATGGGCTTTGGGGGGGGTTAAGACTGGTAATGGGCTGTGGGCTGATGGGGGCTGTCTGGTAATGGGCTATGGGGGGGGCTAGGACTGGAAATGGGCTGGGGGGTTAAGACTGGAGGTGGGCTGATGGGGTTAGGACTGGTAATGGGCTGTTGGGGGGGGGTTAGAACTGGTAATGGGCTTTGGGGGGGTTAAGACTGGTAATGGGCTGTGGGCTGATGGGGGTTGTCTGGTAATGGGCTATGGTGGGCTAGGACTGGAAATGGGCTGGGGATTAAAACTGTAGGTGGGATGATGGGGTTAGGACTGGTAATGGGCTGTGGGCTGATGGGGGGCGGTAGGACTGGCAATGGGCTATGGGGGGCTGACTGGAAATGGGTTGATGGGGTTAGGACTGGAAGTGGGCTGATGGGGGGTTAGGACTGGTAATGGGTTATAGGGGGGGCTTAAATTGAAAATGGGGTGATGGGGGGTTAAGGACTGTAAGTGGGGTGATGGGGGGGCTAGGACTGGTATTGGGTTGGGGGGTTGCTAGGACTGGAAATGGGCTGATGGATGGCTAGGACTGGAAATGGGCTGATGCAGGGACTAGAAGGGAATGGATGCTGGGTGAGGCTGGAACTATAAGGGAGCTGATGTTGGGGGAGGATTAGAATGGGATGGGGCTGGAAGAGTAAAATGGAGAAGGGAAAAATATTTTGTGTGGGAGGGATAAAAAATCTACAATTGGCCGGGTATTGGGAGAGTAAGTGGGGATTGAGGATGGAGGGGTAAAATTTGAGTGGATGAAATAGGAATGAGGAAAGAGCAAAAGGAGAAAGATTAGTATGTTAAAGCAGATGTAGAGAGAGAATGGAAAAAAATCTAGAAGAGAGAAGAAAGGACAAATGGACAGCAGACGATGGAGAGTTAGCAGAAGACACGAAGAAACCAGAAGAAAGTGGCTGGAGCAATTGCAGCTGAAAAAAATGCACAAAAGGTAGAAAAATATCTCTTTATTTTGAATTTATTAATTGGAATATGTCAGCTCTGGTAAATGTGCATCATTAACATCTGCGCTTTGTTTAGTACAAGAGCAAATTAATGTATAGTTTTATTTCTACAGTGTTGTACATTCCAAGTTTGGCTTTTGGGATTCCCAGTTTAATTATTGTCTTCCTATTTCTAAATTGTGATTCCTTGTTTGGTGATGGTCTATGTTCTGCATGTGTAACTGAGCTGAGGTGTTCTGCTTATATAATTCCTATTTGACATTGCCACTTGTTCTCTTTCCCCAGTAGGTCATGTATTGTTGTTCTCTGAAATGTATTGGTTTAATATTTGCAGTGTTGCCTTTTGATTGGTAGAGTATGGTGCTTTGTGAGTCCTGGTAGTGCTGTTAGGATACGGCGGGTTTACTATGGGCAGTGTTTGTAGTAGTTCCTAATGTGTCTGGCAGTTGGCACTGGATTATAGTAATGTAGAAATCTTTTAGTCTTTCTTTATCCATACACTCATTAAGAGGCACGTTTACTAAAAGTTAGTATATGGTAACATTATGCAAATATTTATGCAAATGAGGCCCCTTATGCAAATGAGGTCCGCACCCCCCTTGGGCCGCCCCTGCTGGGGGCCCACAATTTTTGTTGGCGTAGGGCCTCACTCAAGGTAAATCCGGCCCTGGCCACAGCATTTCCTGTCACAGTCAGCCTTCCTCCTGCATTCCAGACATGTATTCCACCTTGTGATGGAAATGGCCGGTGAAACATTCAAGAACAACTGACTTAGGCTGACTAGACATTTTAGGATACCATGCAGCGATAAAAGCAGAGAACTCCGCAGGCAGTCATTGACCTCTGAGACATCTCATGATAGGTAGGTTATGAAAGCTGTCGCTGGGTTGTAGAGCTACTGATGGCATGTAGGTAATTAAGTAGATAGGATTGGCTTCTTGAGTTGCGCAAAGGTATGCTCAAACATTGATTTACTGCAGATGGAGGCTCTTTTGGTTTACCAGATGACAGGAGGAGAGATCGGTAGTTGATTTATTCTGCCGCGAAGCATTATTCATTAGCAAAGATGAAAGAAGCCATAGACCAGATGCCTCAAGAGCTATGCAGTGAAGGCATACTGAGAGAGATCAGGGGGGATTTTCAGAGAGGACCAAAATTTTTCATCCTGTATGGCGTGGCATCAGGCAAGTTGATTATTTTAAGCTACTTTTGAGCTCGCAGAATGGCAGTTTGTGGGTTTTCTGCTTAAATTGGGATTGGAGGGAGGAAGAGCTGTCCTATAATGTGGCCATCATTCTCGGGATCATGAGCGTGCCCCCCCCCCCTCCCCATACTCCTTTTCTAATTTTCTGGCTTTTCAACAGGCCCTTAATAGGATAAGGACATAGAGTTGAATCAATTCCCCTCCTTCTCATGGCTTCTGAAAACAACACAGATTTGAGGGGTATCTAATGAAGCCTCCCACATCATGCTCTAGTAAGAAAGTCACCCACAGGTGGTCGTTCATGAGCAAAATTAATCTCTCTTTCTCTTCAAGCTTCCTTTGTTTAGATTTCATCAGAGCTGAAAAACTCACAGCCATTATCTGCTGCAGACAGAAATACTGATTACAATATGCTCCTAGTGGCTCAGGTTGATAATGGCACTGTGATGCCATAAGATGTCAATGGAATATTTTCTCTGTCTCCACATCTGTTGGACATACCCCTCTTGTTTGGATTGGTCTAGCAGGATGATATGGAAGTTTGCAATAAACTTGCTTTAGGATAGCCTACTGAAGCTTTAGCAAATTCTGCTGAAGTTTTAGCATTGTGCTCTAGCAGAGGGTACCTATATCATGCTAAATGTTCTACTCCCTCGGACTAGGATCATAAAAATAAAAATGTACATCATCTCTACTGTAGAAATCTTCTTATTAAAAAATATACACTCACACATCTGTGTTTAAGTATTTTCTTAGGTTACTTTTTCTCTAGAAATATTGGTATTTTTGTTCTAAACAGTATGCCAAGTTGCAGTGTTTTCCCAAGATGTGGATAACAAAACCTATCCTGGAACATCTTGGGCAGTATTCAAGCACCACAAAGTTAGTGGAAATTAATTTATGTTGTTTGGCTGGAATGCTACTTTAATTGCTCCAGTGATATCCCTTGTTTGGAACTAGCATAGAGGTAGCAGAATGTAACCCAGAGAAGGAGCATACGTTAAATGTTCAAGAGCATTTACTCTGCCTTTTAGGCAAATATTGTCTGTCAGTTAGAGAGCAGGGAGATAAACAGCTAATATGGCCTAATATTCAAAAGCAAATTTAACAAATGCAGAAACATTTCAGAAAAGAAGACCTCTGTGCCAATGTAACATATATTTGTGTATTTGCTTGACAGTGCTTTGTACGTTTTGTGAAACCAGGGTAATTGATTAAGTTAGTTTTATGAGAGGCATGTAGATGATAAAAGCCCTCTATAGTATGGGGAAATTTAAAATAAAGTCTTAGGAAAATTTAATTAGAAGTTTGCTAGCTTGATAGATACTGCCTTGCATTCAGCATTTGGAAGAGGGGGTAAAATTTGGGTGATTAAGAAAAAGTATCTTTGGTGGATAAGTTTTACTTTTAAGATTTATCTATCTATCTATCTATCTATCTATCTATCTATTTAACATTTATATAGCACTTCAAACGTACGAAGCGCTGTACATACATGAAGAAGAGACAGCCCCTGCTCAGCAGAGCTCACAATCTAGTCAAGAAGATCACAAAATACAAATACAATCAAGTAAGACAAAGTATACAATAACAAGAAGAGCAAAATCAAGAATCAAGAAGAGAAAGCAATAGTGAAGAGATGGGCTTTCAAGCTGGACTTGAAGAGGTCCAGAAAGGGCGCTTTGCGAACAGACAGAGGTAGATTGTTCCAGGCAAAGGGTGCAGCCAGGTGAAAGGAGCGAAGTCTAGAATTAGCAGTACGAGTGGAGGGCATAGATAGACGAAGGCTGTTCGAAGAGCGAAGAACGCGAGAGGGGATCTAAGGAGAGATAAGAGATGGGGGGTGGGGCTGAAGAGTGAATGCATTTATAGGTCAAGAGGAGGAGTTTGAATTGGATCTGGAAGTGGATGGGAAGCCAATAAAGGGACTTGAGAAGAGGAGTGATATGGGAAAGCGATGCTGACGGAAAATTAGTCGAGTAGTAGAATGTTGAATAGATTGAAGGGGAAAGAGATGGTTCGTGGGAAGGCCAGCAAGGAGAATATTGCAGTAATCAAGATGGGAGGTGATTAACGAGTGGACAATCATTTTAGTAGTGTCATCAGAAAGGAAGGGGTAAATTTTGTTGATGTTATAAAGGAAGAAACGACAAGTCTTACTACAAGTTGGATAGGAGTGGAGAAAGAGAGAGGAGTCAAAGATAACACCCAGGTTATGGGTCGAAGAGACAGGAAGGATTAAAGAGTTATCCACAGAGATTGAGAAAGGGGGTAGAGGAGGGGAGACATTGGGGGGAAAGATAAGGAGTTCAGTCTTAGCCATATTTAATTTCAAGTGGTGGTGAGACATCCAAGTAGCAATGTCTGAAAGGCAAACAGTGATCTTGTCATGGATAGCTGGAGAGATGTCAGGTGAAGAGAGGTATATTTGAGAGTCATCAGCATAGAGATGTTAATGAAAGCCATGGGAAGAGATAAGAGCACCAAGAGATTGGGTATAGAGAGAGAAGAGGAGTGGTCCCAGGACAGAACCCTGGGGAACACCAACTGGGAGCGTGGTGGCAGAGGAGGAGGAGCCACCAGAACACACACTAAAAGAGCGATGGGCGAGATAAGAGGAGAACCAAGACAGTACAGAGTCTCTAAAGCCGAGTGATGACAGGGTGATAAGGAGAAGGTTGTGGTCAACAGTGTCAAAAGCAGCAGAGAGATCAAGAAGGATGAGGACAGAATAAAGACCTTTGGATTTTGCTAGGAGCAAGTCATTTGATATTTTAGTGAGATCTCTTTCAGTGGAGTGCAAGGGACGGAAGCTGTACTGTAAAGGGTCAAGAAGGGCATGAGACAAAAGGAAATCGAGACAGCGAAGGTGGACAGCATGCTCAAGTAGTTTAGAGATAAAGGGAAGGAGAGAGATGGGTCAATAGTTAGATGGAAAGGTAGGATCGAGTGAGGGTTTCTTGAGGAGGGGTGTGACTATGGCATGCTTGAAGCAGTGGAGAGGAACAAATTGAGGATATGAGAAATGGAAGGGACAATAGAGGATGAGATGAGGCATAAGAGACGGGTGGGGATGGGGTCGGAGGAGCAGGTGGTGGGTTTGGAGGAAGAAAGAAGGAGTATTGTTTCATCATCAAAGACCATAGGGAAGGAGGAGAGGGTAGCAGAACTTAGTGGGGAGAGAAGGGAGAAAGGTGAGGTAGAAGGGGTAATGGGGAATTGGAGGGTAATCTTAAGGATTTTGTCATGGAAGAAATCAGCTAGTGTTTGGGCAGGAAGAGAGGGAGGAATCAGCGGTGAAGGCACATTGAGGAGAGAATTGAGAGTATTAAAGAGACAACGAGTATCAGAGGCGAGAGAGTTAGTAAGATGGGTGAAGTAGGCTTGTTTGCAAGTGCTATGGCTGATTGGAATGAGAAAAGCATGAATTTAAATTGAAGAAGGTCAGCACGGCAGCGGGATTTAAGCCAAAGATGCTCAGCAGAGCAGGTACAGGAACGCAAGTATCGGGCAGTGGGTGTGAGCCAGGGCTGGGGAGAAGAACGCCTTACAGGGAGTAGGGTAAAGGGAGCAAGAGTAAAAAAGTATAAAAGGTAGCTGCTCAGTAGTTTTCATGCATGCAGATGTATAGACTTTCTGTGTCATGGTCTTTGAGATGCTTAGTCATAGCCTATCATATACAGAGATTATTATGGTGTGGATAATAGTAAATGAAAATTATACTGTTGTGTGCCAAAAGTGATGTTAAGCTGTATAGCTGGAATGTACAGGAATGAAATAACACTATCAAAAAGTAAAAAAGTGTTTTAGTCTTTGCAGAAATCATTGGGAGTATTTTAAAAGCGTTTTTGGTGAGTTGGATGTCTGCAACTGGGCACTTAAATGTACAAAGCATGGAGATGTCCCCAGGGCCATTTTAGAAGCTGGTATATAGTAATCACCAGTGCAAGAACTTCCATGTAGCAGGGGGAAATGGTGGAGGCATGGCCCGGTTGGAACGAGGGACTTGCACATCGTGATGTGATTTCAGAATGACAGAAGCACATCTGTCCCTGATTAGTGAGATGTCCATGCTTATACCTGTTCTTGACCACAAATGAAGTGAAAAAGTGCTTGTTTCATGCATGTAACGCTTCCAGATGGGAGCACATAATGCACTTACAGTGCTACAATTATTATTTCCTGCCCGAAGAAAGCTGTGTGTATGAGGTAAATATATACTTCAAACATTTTACTGGTCTGTCACCCCATGTCTGAGTATCTAAAATGAGAGGTTGGTATATGCAAGATGTCCTCTTTCTAGGATACCTCTGCCGGTACATCCAAGTACCCAGGTCACAGGCCATGCAAGTTGGGAATGTCCATATTACTGAAATGGCCTACATTCACGCACATATCTAGTCTTGCAATCTGCATGGAGCTTGCCTCCGTAACTGGTTTAAGAGATATTCAATTTTTTTGGAGTGGAGACGTAGCAATTTCAGAAGGCAATTTCAGAAGGCACTTACATGTATCTCTCTTCACTGCTGCCACTCTCCTGGATTTTTTAATTTCCCTCTCTGAACATCCCAGATTAAAACTAGATATCCCTTCTAAAATGCCACATCATGTGTTCTTGTAATATTTCTATAGGAGACTCACTTATTCCCCCAGAACATGCTAAAGTAACAAAGGCCTTGGAGTGAGACTTCTTTGCTGCTTCCTATAAAATCTGAAAAAAGAGGTATAACAATTTTGTTTATAAAGCTGACTCCTTTTCATATAAGACAAAGATTACAGATCCCAAAAGGCATGATATATTAACCCAAAGGTTTTGTAAAGGAGTTGAAGTCACCATGCTAAATATATATTGTCACCAGCAGAGGCTAAACTAGTGTTGGTTAGCTTAGTGCACTACTGGCCCTGACCTTTCTATTAAAAGAAAGTGTAGTTGCGACTGAATGGTCAGGTTTAAACAAGGATTTATTCCCCTCCCGGGGTTTTGCTGGATTTTCAAAAATGATACAACTTCCAAACTCAAAAGATAGCCATGCCTCTGGCATAAACAAATGGTTAAAGAAAAGTACAGCTTCTTGCTTAACAAATCAAATGACAAAGCAAAATAGATAATTCAGGTAAACACCTGGGCAGCTTCCTCTGTGCAGACTTGTTCTCTCTAGCAGGCTTATCTGCTCTCAGCGTAGAGAGGTCTCTTCAGTAATTAATAAAGAACAGTCCATCTTTCATCATAAGACAAACATTCATTTTGGTCAATGCACATAGGCTCCTCAACTGCCTCGTCTTCCTTATGGCAGAGAGTTTGTAACTTCCTCCAGCCAGTGACTGGTCTCTCTTCAATACTCGCCCCACGGTAAGGTAGATAATTATCTGAGACTTGATAAAACTGCTTTGCAATCTTTCTATTGGGCTTTGCTCTTGTCAGTTTTCTGCCAGGCTTTACATACAAACATTCAGGTTCCTCATTCATACATATATCCTGAAGCAGTTCACTATCTCTTTCACAAGGATGTGAATATCTTAAAAGCTTCTGGCTTTCATTAGCAAAGAGTTTCCTACCAGCTGTTCTGCACTCTCCTCGTTGACTGCTGTCTCTGGGAGATCCCTCCTGCGTCACTGCAAAGGGCTTTCTGTAGTTAAGCTCACGGCTGGAGAATGGTTTCCTGCTCTGTCTCCAAGCCCTGTTTGGCTTCTTATTCCAGGCCTCACAATAAACAGGGTTAGGCTGAAAGTACTCTGACCTTTTGTTGAAGGGTTTCAGGCTTTCTCTAACCTGCCAGGTTTCACAAATGCTTTCTGCTTCTGTGTCCTCAAAACCTTCGTCAGAAATCCTACAGGAATCACATTCAGCCTCTCTTCCTGGATTCTCTCTCTCCTGGACTCGAGCATAAACTGGATCCTCCTCCTGAACAGTGGCCTGCTCCTGAACTGTAGCCCGTTCCTGAACTGACTCTGCTTGCCTGCCAGCTTTCTTATGCAGAGTTAGGGGCGTTTTCCTGCACATGTGCAAAGTGTTTCCCTCAGTGTTTGGGGAGTGTCTGTTGGCTGGGCGTGCCTTCAGGTCTCGTGCCTCAGCCTGCTCTGGTTGCCTATAGCAACTATGAAGCTTTTTCTCTCCCTTTCTGTCAGAGTCTGTGCCGAACTCTTCAGCTTTTTGTGTCTTAAAGTTACAGGGCAGATTTTCGGTGTTACAATATGCAACTGCTTGCTTGCTTAAGGGGGGATGGGGAGGTTTATGCCCTTCATAGTACTACCAAAGTGGTACACGGGTGCATTTAAAACTCATTAAGAACATAAGAACATAAGATATGCCATACTGAGTCAGAGCAAGCTGCATCAACCCCAGTATCCTGCTTCCAACAGTGGCCAATCTAGGTCATAAGTACCTAGCAGTTTCCCTAAAAGACACAGGTTCCACAATGCTTGTATAGGGTCAAGCAGTGATATCCTGGGTGCCTTTTAATAATGGTTTATGCTGTTTCCGGTTTTTGTCATTTGGCTCTTTTTTCCATTTCCTGAAATGGCAACAACAGCCTCTCTGACCTCACCTTTAAACCATGCTGGAAGTTTTTTTGGATTTCCTTCCACTTTTCTTGAAATGTGGAATACTGCTGTTCTGGGCTTCCAAAAAAGTATTTTTAAACAACACCCAAGCTTGATGTAAGTCTTTAACCTTTGCAATTGCTCTTTTTAGTGTTTTCTTAACTATTTTCCTCGTTTTATCATAGTCTCCCTTTCGAAAGTTAAAAGGTAGTACTGTGGATTTCCTTACCATCCCTCCTCCATTAATTAAATCAAACGCGATCATGCTATGATCACTCTTGCCAAGTGGCCCCAATATCTTTATCTCTTGCACCAGATCTGGTGTTCCACTAAGGAGTAGGCCCAAAATGGCTTCCCGTCTGATCGGTTCATGTACTAGCTGCTCCAAGAAGCAGTCATTTATTTCATCTAGGAACTTTATCTCCCTAGCATGTCCTGCCAAGACATTGCCTGACCCAGTCAATACCGGGGTAATTGAAATCATTCATTATTATTACTGTGCTCTAACTTTAGTTAGCTTCCTGATTTCTTTGAGCATTTCATCATTCATTTGTTCATTCTGGCCACTGCCATCACCTTCCCTTCTTTACATGGAATTTCATTCCATAGAGATTCTACAGCAAATGTTTCCTGCAAAACTTTAATCCTTTGTGACTCAATGCCCTCTCTAACATAAAGCGCAACCCCTCCACTAATTTGATCAGCTCTATCATTACTATTTAGTTTGTACCCAGGTATCACAGTATCCCACTGGTTGTCTTCCTTCCACCATGTCTCTGATATTCCAATCATATCTAACCTCTCATTTAGTGCTATATTTTCTAAGTCTCCCATCTTATTTTTTAGACTTCTAGCATTTGCATACAAGCATTTTAGAGACTGTATTTTATTCATATTAATTTGGCTATTGGTAGACATGGGTAATTTGGGATCTTTAAGCTCTGTCTGCTCCATACTCGAGGGCATTTGGGCTACTTTACTCTTTTTTGGAACCTGTCTGCTTTTGGTAGTATCCTTCAAGGATACATTCTTCCGAACCATCCGCTCTTGGGCGACTGTCGGCTTTCCACTATTATCTATTTTAAAAGCTGCTCTATCTCCTTTTTTTTTTTTTTTTTTAACTTTTATTTTCATTTTGCAACAAACAAAAGAAACAACACACCAAAAGAGACTAAACAGGCATACAATAAGGAAAAGTAAACCCATGACCCCCCACCCCAATGCTTCTTCTCTACCCGATTATATCAGCATGTGAGCGCTTCCAATTAACAGTGATTATACATCAAACGATCAAAAGAGTATCTACAATACAGCATGATCATGGGACAGAGATATATACAAAGTTAGATACAAAGTTAGACAGTCAGATGAGAGCATTTAGCAAAATGTACATAGTCATTGAGCAGCTTCCATTGAGACCAATGAGAAGGAGTCTGAACGGAGGAAGCGAACAGACGAGGTATTTGTTCATATTTACTGTAAAGACAGGCATGATTCCACCATTCATTGGGGCTCAGATGGGAGCTAATTTTCCAGTATTACTTAATTAGGGAAACAGCAATGCCAAGCATAAAGTTCGAAAGGAGATAAGCCATTTTTGGGAGAGAGGGGATCCCCGCAATTGGGCGAAGTCCCACTATCCTCCAAGAAAGGGGCTCCTGAGAGTGCGAGATAGACTAAATACGACCCCAGACCCGACGCCAGTAATACTATAGTGCGGGATATTCATGCATAACATGAGGCAATGAACCAATGGCCGCAGGACGTGTCCAGCAACCATTGCCCTGAGTAGTGTTCCATTTGTCTAATCTGTGAGAAGTGTAAAAACACCGGTGGGCTAGAAAGAAGAGGGCCTGAGTGAGTGAGGCGGATCGGGAACCCGAGTCCCTCTACTCCAGATAAGGCTCCATTGCTCCGAGGTCAAAGTCACATGCAATTCTCTCTCCCATACTTTCTGCGCTATAGGGGTATCTCTAGTTATAGCATTACATAAGGTTTAGTAAAATTGGATGCTACACCCAGTGAACTACCGAGAGATCGGAAAGTCTCCAATCAACCTTATGTAGGGAATGCCGATGACGGGAGTACTCTAGTGCTCCGAAGGCGATGCTGAAGTTGCACTGACCAGAGTCGGGAGTCTAAAGATTGCATAAGAGTATTAAAGGCACCTAAAGTGTCTAAAAGCATTGGTAGATAGTAGGAGTCTGATGGGAGAGTCATACCAGGGAAAAAGGTAAGAGGAATCAGTTTGCAAAGGCCCACTTCTATATCTAGCCACACAGGTCTACTCGGTACTGGATCTGCCAACCAACGAGCACCCTGTTTGAGAAGAAAAGATTGAGGGAACACTTGAGTAAAATCGCCACCAAGTATTAATGGAGCATTGGCAGAGGCCGAGGCCAACTGCGCAATACTTGCATAGTAAGCAGGTTTGTCCACATTCGGGGCATAATGCAAATACACGTGAATTCACTATCTCCAACCTCAAGGTGTACACGGGCCCATCTACCCTCCTTGTCAGCGCTAATATCAGGTACAGTAGCATGCAAAGACTTCTTAACCAGAATGGTTATCCCGTACCATTTGGAAACGGTGGGAGAATAGGCAGCGACCCTGTGAGGCTTAGCATTGAGTTTCAGTGTTTCAGCAGAGTTTAAATGCGTTTCCTGAAGAAACACTAAATCAACATGCACATGGCTAAGATAGCTAAGGATTTTCTTTCCTTTGAGTGGACCATTAATGCCTTTGACGGTGAATGATAAGATTTTACATAAGGCCATTCAGAAAAGTTAAAGTTCTGAGCATGATAGCACACATAATTTCACTATATCCCTCAAACTGACTGTATCTGGCTGTACACATGACATAGGAAAAATAAGCTAATATAATACAATGAAGCGCCCCACATTAACAAAGAAAACCGCAGTACGGTAGAGGAGAAGCAAAACCCCAAAATTACTGGCGACCATGTGTCTGCGGGGAGAAACCCCAGAGAAGGCCTAAATTGAAAAAACACATAACCTGTAGGACTGTGCGTGCTCCGAATCCGACCGAGGCACACATCATGAAGGGATAGGAGACCAAAAAACAAAAGTCATATAGAGAAAGAAAGAAAGTCCAGGCTATTTCTGTGCTTGGCTATGACCGCCGCATCGGGCCCTTCAAAATGGCGGATAGAGCCGGCAGATAAGAGTCCGAGATTTGGGATTAGCGCATCTGCTCTGCTTCTTTGGAGTCTAAAAATGTTGATAGTAGATCAGGATCTTCGAACGTCCTGGTTTGGTTGTGGAGAGTCACTCGGAGCTTCGCTGGATACAACAGGCCAAAGCGAGCCTGTAGCTGTTGAAGTCGAGGGCGAAAAGCAAGGAGTTTCTTCCGACGGTCAACGGTAGGCTTTGCCAAATCAGGAAAGAAGGAGACCTTACGACCTTCAAATTCCAAATGATGATTCGCTCGGGCAGCATGTAAAATTTGTTCCACTTGTTGATATCGTAGCAAGCTAAAGATAATAGGCCGGGGGGTCGTGCGGTTGAGCGCCATGTGGGCAGGAACACGGTGTGCGCGATCGATTTCCAGTTCTCTGTGAAAAGTGATCTTCAGCAAGGAGGGAAGAGTTTTGAGCAAGAATTCTCTTATATCTCCTGCTTCCACCCCCTCCGGCATTCCGAGGAGCCTCACATTGTTGCGACGGGCTCGATTATTGCTATCTTCTAACTCCTTTTGAAGATTCTGTATCTGGCGCTCAGCCTTGTCCAGTTTGCCCAAGCGCACCTCGTGCGAGTCGAGGACCCCCGCCATGTTGTCCTGCCGTAATGAAAGACTTTCAAGTCGGTCCTGGAGCACTCCAAAGTCTTCTCGCATGGCCCGAAGCGCTTCTCCATTGGACTGCACCAATTCCTTCACGCCGCGTATTTCCTCCAAAATCTCCAGGTGCATTTCGGGGTTGCCACGAAATGGGACCATCTTCTGTGGGGAGGACACCTCTGTTTTGGAACGTTTTCCGTGAGAAGAAGAAGGAGACCCGAAGTCCAAGCGCGCTGGTTTATGGGCCGCCATCCCCCCCGAGGTGCCCCGGTCAGCTCGGAGCGAAATAGTAAATTTGTATAGGTATTAAGTCAGGATTCTAAGTAGGCCTCTCGGGAGCTTCAACGCAAAGCGTCCTACCCGCTGGACATCAGGCTCCGCCCCCCCTGCTCTATCTCCTTTTTAAAGGTTAATGCCAGCAGCTTGGTTCCATCCTGGTTAAGGTGAAGCCCATCCCTTCAGAAGAGCCCCTCCTTTCCCCAGAATGTTCCCAGTTCCTAACAAATCCAAAACCCTCATCTCTGCACCATTGTCTCATCCATGCATTGAGACTCCGGAGCTCTGCCTGCCTTTTGGGTCCTGCGCGTGGAACGGAAAGCATTTCGGAGAATGCTACCCTGGAAGTTCTGGATTTCAACTTCCTACCTAAAAGCCTAAATTTAGCCTCCAGATACTCCCTACCACATTTTCCTATGTCATTGATGCCAATATGTACCAAGACAGCAGACTCCTCCCCAGCACTATCTAAGAACTTATCTAGGTGGCGCGTGAGGTCCACTACCTTTGCAACAGGCAGGCATGTTACCATATGATCCTCATGTCCACCAGCCACCCAGCTATCTACATGCCTAATGATCGAATCACCAACTATAACGGCTGTCCTAACCCTTCCCTCATGGGCACATGGCCCTGGAGAAACTTCCTCGGTGTGAGAGGGTTTTACATCACCTGGAGGACAGGTCCTAGTTACAGGATCACTTCCTGCCACACCCAGGGTGATTCTCTCCTGTCACGTGACCTCTCTTCATAGCAACAGGGATGCTGCCAGACTGGAGGTGGGACTTTAGGACTATATCCCTGTAGGTCTCGTCTATGTACCTCTCTGTCTTTCTTATGTTTTCCAAGTCTGCTACTCTAGCCTCTAGAGAATAGATTCATTCCCTGAGAGCAAAGAGCTCCTTGCACCTAGTGCACACGTAAGACCTCTCAGCAACTGGGAGAAAATCATACATGTGACATTCAATGCAAAAGACTGGAAAGCCCCCATCTCGCTGCTGGGCTGCTGTCTGCATCTTAGTTTTAAGTTTGTGTTTAGATCTTTAAGTTCTTTACATACTAAGGGTTGCTATGGATATTTATACCAATAAAACGGTATCTAATATGTTTAATATACCTTGTTTGCTTGAAGCTTAATTCATCTCAGGTCCTTAGTGTATGACTGATTTGGGTAACGAGCTTCACCTGAGAGCACCTCCTGTCTTTTAAGATGTGTAAGTACCTTTAAAGCTACGATTATCCCAGGGGTGGGTGGGTGTGGGGAGGGAGGGAGGGAAATAACACTTATTAAAAGAGGGCTGATACACACTACCCTGTCCTGTGCTGTTGAGGTAAGCTATATTCTAATTTGATTTAAATTATAGCTCTTTGCTGCTGCTAGGCTCGTATTATGATATTTAAACTACAAGCTCTCTGCTGGGTTCTAAATTTAACCAGAAAGCTCTCTTCTGTGTTTTAAATTTAAACTGAAAATACTTTGCTGATGCTAGGCCCTGAGTGACTATTAAATGTAAACTACAGCTCTCTGCTGGGTTCCAAATTTAACCAGAAAGCTCTCTTCTGTGTTTTAAATTTAAACTGAAAATACTTTGCTGATACTAGGCCCTGAGTGACTATTAAATTTAAACTACAAGCTCTCTGCTGGGTGTGAAATGTAACCAGAAAGTTCTCTTCTGTGTTTTAAATTCTTATGTTCCCTTAAAATCCTTTGGATACTGAAGTTTAAAGGGGAATATTGAGTTATCAAATTGATATTATTAGGATTAATGTTCTCCTTTTTATAAGAATTTTTCACCTCCAGTAGTAGACTCCTATTATTATAGAGGGCTCTAGAATATGCTCGCCTCACCGTCCCCTTAGGATAACCCCTATCCTCAAAGTTACGTGCTAGTTATTTTGATAAGTATTTAAATTCATTATCTTTAGAACAATTCCTCCTATATCACAAAAATTGAGAAAAGGGAGACTCTCCTTCAACTGTAGAGGATGTACACTTTAATATGTAAAAATGTATTTTGGTCAGTACTTTTCTTATAAACTGATGTCAACCATTCTCCCTTCCCTCTACTAATGACTACATCCAGAAAAGCTAACTTTTCATTATGATAAGTGTGTGTGAATTTTATGTTATGATCACATCGATTTATCCACTGAAGGAACAGTGTTAATGTTTCTTCTGGACCTCTGCTTAACATAAAAACATCGTCAATATAGCGACTCCATGAAATAACATTGGAAATGTATGGGGATTAAGACAGCCATCGTTCTTCAAATTTGCCCATATAAAGATTCACTATTGATGGGGCACATGTAGCCCCCATGGCCACTCCTGATATTTGCTGATAAAGAAACCCCTCAAAAATAAAGTAATTCCGAAAAATGGCCAAATGTGCTAATTTTGAATTGAAATGTAGTGGTTATAAAATTGGGTTTTATTTTATTTTATAGTATGTTAATAGGAAGTGATCAGAGATCCCCTGATGAAACATCATTAGTGAACTGCAAAGATGATACCTGAGGAAGGCGTTGGGATCAAAGAGATCGTGATGGGAGCCTGAAGAGAAACAATGCATTAAAAGCTAAGTGTTCGATGGCTTTTTAAGAAGAAATAAAGAGATTTAAACAGCTGTTTTAGCAGTTTTAGTATTGAACTCATGAGACAGGAGTCCCATTTGGTTTGTTGAAAGTTTGATAGTGTTCACTGAAGGTCATTGATGCTATTAGGCACTATAGTGAGACACGCTGTGGGTCTGAAACGGAGTGCCATGGAAGTCTGAGACCTTCAGAGGTAATAAGAAATAAGTGTTTTTGAATAACAACAAGAGATAATAAGAAGATGTTTTTTGCTCTGTATTGATAAAATTGAGAATCTTTTTGGGATATTTATAGCAGTGTGAACATGGCACAGTGCATGGCACATGTGCCAAGCCAATATATAGATGTGCTGAATGGTGACAGGGAAGACACACCACCCACCACCAGTAACAAGGGATGGATACAGGGAATGCTATGCCGCAAGGTGTAGGTGCCATGGCAAGGGATATGTGACAAGGACGATCACATGGGGGGACAGACTAACCATGGGAGCAGAGACAGCAACCCTGGACATGTGGCTACAGGTGTATACAAAATCATATGCCTTTATTGACAACGACATATTGTGTTGCCACCCCCCTCCCCACCTCTATTGCCTATGTGGATGCCCACATCTGCGCCTACCTGGCCCCCTCTCACCCCTTCGTGCTGGTGCTGCTGCTGCCCCCATCCAGCGATGACTTCCAATGCCACCGCCATCCGTGTGATGTCTGTCATCATTTCTAGGGCAGTGGCAGCAAGTGCCTCGGTCCCCAGGGCATTCTGCAGGGCGACATCCCATAGCTGGTCCATCTTCTGCTGGAGACCCTGCATCTCCTGCCAGATACCCTGCATCTCCTGACGCTATCCGTGCATATCCTATCATATGCCCCTGAACTCCTGTTGTATGCCTGCGGGAGAAAAAGGTGACACCTGTGATACCTGGTTCACACACGCCACTGTGATACATGCAACCGGTGTCCTGGTGGACTACAAAGGGGGACTGCTACGTATGGTATGAGATCTGCAAATGTAGGTAGCACAGCTGGGGGTTATCTGAGGTATTGGAAAATAGGATGTCCATGGATCATAGCTGTGTCATATGTGCACCCAGTGTATTTTTTACATTGGTCAGGGCCCAGTTGAAGCGAAGAGTGCCGGCCAAAATGTGAACCATGGAGGACAGTTGTCTGGACAGATGTAGAACCTAGCAGAGGGCCACCAATGTAGATGCAATACCCTGTCACGGCCTAGCTCACATCCAGGACACAGTGGGGAGGTGTCAGGTTATATCTGGGACCTTGCTGCGGTCAGTAGGCACATAGATGGCTGTGTGGCTGGTGGAGGTCAGGATCGCCTGGTGTGAGGGTCGCGGGCCCCATGCACCACCGAGATATGGCCGTAGATAGTGCTGGGGAGGGGTCCCCTGCCCTTGTACGTGTCTGTACCAATGATATTGGGCAATGTGGTAGTGCGGTTCTGGTGACTAACATCCGGCATCTAGGTGGGTAGATGAATGCCAGACCCTCCAGGGTGGCTGTCCCCAAGCTGCCCCCTGTTCCACGCCCAGGACAGAACAGGGCAGGCAGGACCACGGAGTCTCAATGCGTGGATATGACACCGGTGCAAGGGTGAAGGGTCCTGATCTATGAGGAACCAGGAAACAATCTTGGGAAGGGACGGCCACTACCGAGGGGATGGGCTGTGCCTCGACAGGGATGGGCCCAGGCTGCTGGCATACACCTTGCAGACAGTGATAGAGCAGCATGCACACTACAGAATAGACGGATATACATAGGGGAGGGCCAGCAGACAGCTCACCCACAGACACACCAGACTGCAGGAGTGATGAGTGAGCCACCCCACCACTAGGCAATCCCGGACCATATGCAATAGGTCACTCCCAGATCTGCCACCCAGACTGTACTGCATTGGGGGGGGGGGGGGGCCAGGGGCATGGGACTGTCCCAGGTGCGCACATCTGCTCCACATGTCACACTGCAATGCTACACCTTCCTCAACAGCCTGCCTGTGACCTGAGTGTCAGCTGGGTACAGGGATCTGTTGCTGCAGGCCAGACCTGCTGTTGTGGTGTGAGGGACCTGTCATCTGCCAGGATGGGCTGTGTCACACTACAGCCATGCTATGGTGTGATCTCCCATCCCCAGGTAGCAGCTGGACCGGACCTGGGCCCCCTCGGTTGCGCGACCCTCAGCGCCTACCCCTGTGTGTTGCCCCATGTCCTGCTAGGCATCTGTGCACATTAGCCACACCTGTCCCTATGCAGCTTACATGTAGGTTTCCCTGTGAGTGTGACCCCACCTCCCAGAAATGACCATGGGGGTACATGCATGTGGGGACACACACTGTTAGTGTGCATGTATGTTCTTTCACTGTCATGTCTGGGAGGTGGGATGCCATCCCACCATATGCAACCATCTGGTCAGTCACCCACCTTCTGCGTCAGCATGGGAGGTGGCAGAATGGCTACACATCTCCCACAGAACCACCCCCATAGCTGTGAGGTTCTTAGCTCCGGTCCTGCCGAAGGGCCTCCTGCTGCCAACATGGTCTCCGCTCCCATGGTCTGTGTCCCCTCACCGACCTCTATGCTGCTGCTGCTGCTCTCAGATGGGTGGTGGACCATCGATGCCTCCTCATCCTCCTGCACCACATCTCCCCCTGGGGCCTCCACATCAGCACTCTGTGCCACGACCACGGCTGACACCTCTGCCAGGGCCCCTGCTCCTGTCTCCATGACTTCTTCTGTCTCCTCGGCCTCCATGGCCTGTGTGTCGCCTGTGGAGGAACAAGGTACACAGTTTAAAAGTGATGGTCCTGCACATCTATGTATAGCTCTCTGTTACATTGTTACCTAACGGGATGTATGTACCACCTTGAACCGATGTCAACATGGTTACAGTATGGTTCACACATCATAGTCCAATGGGATGGACCAGACAGGGAGGGTATCACCACGTGTCAGTGCGCCACATTGTCAGGTATGTTTGTGAGGACGCCACATTGTCAGGTATGTTTGTGAGGATGGGGTGGTGAGTGATGGGCCTAATGTGGGCAGGGATAGGTATGCTATGGGAGGGGTTCCCAGGTATGTGTGTGGTGTGACACGGGTGTCTGTTCGGCACTACTCTGTGCACTGTCATGTGTTTGCAGATATGTGTGTGGCGATGTACGTGCCATGAATCATTTATTAGTGGTCCCAGCATTTCCATGTGTTCAGGGCTGGCACATCCATCTGCCAGGAATGTTATCTGCACGGGGCCCCGCATTTCAGGTGGCCACATGCCGACAACAACCTTAATTGCAGATCGGCAGGCAGGGCGGCTTCGGAGGAGGCCAGGGATACCCAAGTTCCCTCGAACAGCTGCAGCAATGGGGGAGTCTTCTACCTTCCCTGAGGCAGCTGTGGGGGGGAGTCAGGCCCTTTCCATCTCCCTGTTAGCTGGCCACGGCCCTCCTCTGGAGGGGGGTCGGAGGGGGATGCTTTGACTGATGGTGGATTGTGGGTGGGGTTCCAGGGACTGTGATGACTGGATGGGAGTTGACACTGCGGTGCCACTGCAGTGACTGGATGGGAGCCGACATGGTTCATATGAGATGGGGCTGGGAGATTGACATGGTGTGGGGGGAGTCCTCTGTGTGGGAGGGAAGGTACCTCTACATATGGCCAGGTATTGGGTGTGTTGGGGGGATTGAGGATGGCGGGGTACACTGTGATTGGCTGACTGGGGAATAAGGTATGTTGGCGGAAAGGGCATAGGAAAAAAGGTTTGTATGTTACGGCAGATGTGTGAGGATGGATGGTAATTAGAGGGGAGAAGACAGGACAACCATACATCAGATGGTGGAGTGTTCACAGATGACACGAGGACACCAGAGGAATGTGACTAGTGCAGTTGCAACTGAGAATACAGATGCATGAAAGGTGGGGAGCTATCCCTATCCATTGACCCTCATAGCTGGAATATGTCCACTCTGGGATATGTGCATCATGAACATCTGCGCTATGTGTTGTACAAGTGGACATTACTGTGTAGTTTATTTCCTAAAGTGGTGGTGTACATTCCATGTTAGGCTTTAGGTACGTATTTTGTCTTTTTCTGTCTACATTGTTCTTCCTTGATCTTTGTTTGGTGATGGTCTTGTTCAGCATGTGTAAATGAGCTGATATTTTATGTTTCTTTGGATTGTATTTCACATTGCCACTTGTTCTCTTTCCCCAGGAGGTCATGTGTGTTTAGTCTCTGCAATGAATAGGTTTGATATTTGCACTGCTGCCTTGTGATAGGTCTGGTATAGTTCATTGTGAGTACTGGTAGTGCTGTCAGGTTATGGCGGGTCTGCTAGGGGTTCTGGATGGGCAGTGTTTGCAGTTCTTCCTAATGTGGATGCCAGCTGGAACTGGATTATGGTACAGTAGATATCTGGTATTCATACTTTGTCCATGCACTCATTAGGGCCATGTTTAACATCAGTTGGTGTATGATAACATTACATAAGAACATACATAAGAACATAAGATATGCCATACTGGGTCAGACCACGGTCCATCAAGCCCAGTATCCTGTTTCCAACAGTGGCCAATCTAGGTCATACGTACCTAGTAGTTTCCCCAGATGACACAGGTTCCACAATGCTTGTATTGGGTCAAGCATTGATATCCGGGGTCCCTTTTAATAATGGTTTATGGACCTATCCCCCAAGGAACCTGTCCAGACCTTTTTTAAACCCATTTTGCAACAGTTAATGCATCTGTGGCCTCTTGTGGATATGTTGCCCTGCACAAGGACTCAGGAAATGGGCCTGCACCTCCCTGAGGCTATCCCTGCATGTGTTGGGTTGTTAGCTTTTCCTGGACTACATATCTCAGATGTACCTGCCGGTGGATGTGCTGTGTCCAGTGCTGGGGAAAGTTCATACAGGTGCATTGGCCCCAGTCATTCGGCCAGCTGCTGCTCCAGGGGGGTCAGGGCAGGTCCGATGGGTCCACCCCACCAGTGCCCATCACAAGCCATCTCTCCTCAGTCATGTGGGCATGGACTCCACGTTTTATATCGTTAAAGCATTTCCTGAGGCTGTCCAGGTCCCGGTGTGGCCCACAAGCCTTGGCCGGAGCCTCCCGGATCTCCTCCCACACCATGGTCCATGTGCTCAATGGTGTTCTGCTGCTGAGCCGCCCATACAGAACCTCATAATTCTCCAGCACACTGGCCAGCAGGATGTTGTTTTCTTGCTGGCTGAATCTCAGGGCCCTTTTACTTGTCTCCTGGGGCACCGGCTTCCTCCTTCTCTTCACACCTGGTGGCCTCTCAGGCTGGTCCTGGGTGGGCCGGGACACCACCAATGGCCCTGCCACCTCCACTCTGACTCACGCATCCCTCCCGCCTCTGGGGACTGCTGGCTAGGTGTTCCCCCACCTTCCCCTCCAGTTGTCTCCTCGCCCTGCATGTTTGTATTCTCTCTCTCCTCTCCTTGCCTGTCACACATCGCTCCATCCTCCTACACCTGTCTCACCTACTATACACCCTCAGCCTTCTGCGCATGTGCGATGTGTTTTATGCATGCGGAGGGCATGGTCTTGTGTGCATTGTGCACGAGCAGGGTGCAGTTCCGCGCACATTGCACATGCGCAAGGTGTGGTCTCGCTGCGCTATGCATGCAGAACACGTGCACGGCCATGTGCCTTCCACATCACAGTGTCACGCATGTCTAAGCAGCATAGTTAATGGTACACCCAATGGCACGTTTATTGCACACATGGTGCTACAGAGTTACATGTGCTATGCTTATGAAGGGCATGTTACACACACAGGGCGCGGAACGCTTTGATACGCCGCTGCTTGTATGCACCGCTGCATATACAGGTGTGTTGTGTTTTTTCTGATCATTTGCCACTCCCCACACCATATTTAGCGTGTGTCTTTGCTCTATCTGATGTCCATGATGGCTCACATTGTCTTTGCTGCTTGTGAGGTCCAGGCGTTGGATGGGGAGGTGGAGCAGCAGTTGCCTGAAGAGGCAGATTGTGTCCATTGGGGTGTGGCTCAGAGAATGGGTGAAGTCCCGCTGCAACACAGACCTGCCCGGTGCCAGAGGCGTGCTGAGGTGCACCCTCGCCAGCCTCGCCTCTACAGGCCCAGGACCATGCTCTAGGGCAGTGATGGCTAACCTTTTTGAGCCCGAGTGCCCAAACTGCCGCACAAAACCAAAGAATTTCCTCAAAGTGCCAGCACGTCAATTAAACCTTAACAACAATATTTTAGAGCCTTATAATGATGTTCCAGATCACCCATTTTGGGCAAGGATACTGGGGCGTTACAAATTACACAACACTTGTCTTTCACCATGATGAAGAAGTAGTCCATTTCCCATTCATCATGAAAGTGGTAGGTTTTGCTCTTCTTTGGAACCCAGCTCCCGCGCGGGTCCTATAATCTCGCGAGAGGACGGCGCACGAGCCCTAGCGTGCAGCTTCTCGGCGAGAGGCGCGCAGAAGCTCCGACCGGAAGGGGAAGCGCGGGGCCGGGCTGGGGCCTTTCTCCTAGCACAGGGGTCTGCAACCTTTAAGACATAAAGAGCCACTTGGACCCGTTTCCGAAGGGAAAAAAAAAACTGGGAGCCGCAAAACCATTGCGACATTTAAAACAAATCTAACACTGCATATATTGTTTCTTACAGTGTACCATCATAATCACAATCACAATCATAGCCTGAGGTAAATATGAGGGCCCAAATGTAATCCACATTATAAATATATTATTATATTATTGTCACTTTTCTTTTAATATTTTTTTGACCCCCCTCAGAACTACTTTTCATAGAAAACGTTAAATTTACTTACCGTATTTTCCGGCGTATAAGACGACTGGGCGTATAAGACGTACCCCTTCTTTTCCTGTTAAAATATAGGTGTTTGGCCTATACTCGCCGTATAAGACTACCCCTCTTCCAGCGCACACCAAAAAAAATACGCCGGAAAATACGGTTAATTAATCACAACAAGTAACAATATTTGATTTCAAAATTATGATGATTTTGTAGTCAAATCACTAATATGAAATAAAATTATTTTTTCTACCTTTGTTGTCTGACCAATTTATTCTCTGATCATGCAGGTCCCGATCTGAGGCTTCTGCTTTCCTGTCTTCTCTTAGCTCTGTTTCTGTGGTCTATGGTCCATCTGCCATTTCTTATCTCTTCTTTCGTTTTCTTCACTTCTTTCCATCAGCCTATTTCCAGTCCCAGTAACCCTCCTCAGTATCAGCCCCTTTCCAGTCCTCACTCCCAGTACCTTCCAATGTCAACTTGCATTCCCATGATTGCCACTGGTGTCCATTCCCTTCCAGTCCCCCTCCTTCCCCACTGACCAGTCCCTTCTAGTACAAATACCATGGCAGCCCCTCTCAGATCCACTCCCTTCCAGTTCCATTCTCCCATCCCCTCGCATCAGCCCATTTGTAGCCTTAGCCCCCAGTTTTCTTCCAGGGCCAGCAGCTCTATCCTCCCCTCCCCACAATCAGCCCATTCTCAGTCAAAGCCCCCCAATCAGCTCACTTCCAGTGCTAATCCCCCCTCAACCCCATTACCAGTGCTAGCCTCCCCTAATCAGCCCAATACCACCAGTCCTACCCCCCCCCCATCACCAGTCCTATCCCCCCATCAGCCCATTTCCAGTCCTAACCTCACCGATCAGCTCATTTCCAATGCTAGCCCCCCATCAGTCCATTATCAGTCATACCCACCTATCAGCCCATTACCAGTCCCAACCCCCCCCCTTGATCAGTCCATTCCCAGTCCTAGGATTCAACCCTTTACCAGTCCTAGTCCCCTCCCATCTGCCCATTACCAGTGCTAGCTCCCCCATCAGCCCATTATAATCCTAAGCCGCAATGTCTCTCGCCTCTCTCCAGCATTTATCCCGTCTGTCCAGTATGTCCCTGTCTCTCCCCTTTGTGCATGCCAGCCCCCCTCCCTCCATGTCAGCCCCCCTCCCTCCATGTCAGCCCCCGACCATCCATCTGTCCATGTCAGCCCCCTCCCTCCCACCCTGTCCGCCCCACTGTCCATGTCAGCCTCCCTCTACGTCAGTCCCCCCTCTGTCCATGTCAGCCCCCTTCCTCCATCTATCCCTCCTTCCATCTAAGCCCCCCTCCTTCCAGCCATCCCTATCAGCTCCCTGCCTCCCTCCACCCATATCAGCTCCCTCCCTCCATGTAAGCCCCCCTCCTTCCATCCATCCATATCAGCTCCCTCCCTCCATGTAAGCCCCCCTCCCCCCCATGTCGATGGTAGCCCCCCCTCTCCCCATGTCGACCCCCCCTCTCCCCATGTCGATGGTAGCCCCCCCCTCTCCCCATGTCGATGGTAGCCCCCCCTCCCCCTCTCCCCACGTCTTCCTCCCTTCGTCTGCAGCCGCGGCTCCCTGCCTGTTAGGGAACCACGGCTGTGCTTGTAAAATCGTTGCGGAGCCCTTCCTGTCTTGACGGGCTCCGTGCAGCATTGTCCCGCCTCTAAAGGAAGTTGTACACAACTTCCTTTAGAGGCGGGACAATGCTGCACGGAGCCCGTCAAGACAGGAAGGGCTCCGCAACGATTTTACAAGCACAGCCGCGGTTACCTAACAGGCAGGGAGCCGCGGCTGCAGACGAAGGGAGGCAGACACCTGTCCTAGCGGACCTTCCCGCGTGCCAGCTGCAAGGCCTTCGCGTGCCACAGCTGGCACGCGTGCCATAGGTTCGCCATCGCTGCTCTAGGGCATGCGTGAGGACCAAGTCATCTCCCTCTACCGTCTGAGCACAGGGGCAATTAGAGAGCTCTTTGAGGATCTAAGAACTGAACTCGAGCCCCGGACCGGCCGGACACATACCATGCCAGGTTTGGTCAAGCTCCTGGGTGCCCTACATTTCTTTGCCTTAGGCTTTCCTAACCAGGGCTCCACACATCAAACAGTAAGTAAGGATTTGAGGGTTTCTTTGTTTGGTTTTTTTATTACACTGCTAGCTCTCTGACTGGGAGCTCTTAAAAGGGTTCTGTGTATATTTTTTAAAGCAAGGTTACTTTCATTTTTGCTGTTTTAGGGGAACTTTACTTGAGCACTGTAGGTTGCTGACTCCAGTAACCTCCTCAGGTTTAGAAACTCTTAACACCTAATCAGGAGTTAGTGGGCCTGTTTCCTGAGTGCAGTTGAAGCCTGAATAAAAGGCTCCTGTGCCCTGCCCTTTTGAGGCTTTCCTAACCAGGGCTCCACACATCAAACAGTAAGTAAGGATTTGAGGGTTTCTTTGTTTGTTTTTTTTATTACACTGCTAGCTCTCTGATTGGGAGCTCTTAAAAGGGTTCTGTGTATATTTTTTAAAGCAAGGTTACTTTCATTTTTGCTGTTTTAGGGGAACTTTACTTGAGCACTGTAGGTTGCTGACTCCAGTAACCTCCTCAGGTTTAGAAACTCTTAACACCTAATCAGGTGTTAGTTCCCTCCCTACCCACCCCGACTCCCACCCACCCCTAGTGAGCAGTCTTGCTTTATAGGGCAACTCCCCCTTTAACAGATCACAGTGAATTGGACCAGCACATTTGTATGTAATTAAAGAGTTTTAACTGCTTTTTCTCTGCAAGGACAGCTGCGAAACCGGCTGGTACTTGGTAGATCTCTCTCTTTTGCTCTAACAGATACCTAAGCTCCACGAAAAGAACAATGGCTGGGAAAAATCGTATTGCTAAAGCTGTCGCCCCCGTTACAGCTTCTGCCTCGGTCCAGACAGAGGTCCTAATGCCGGTTGAAGGACCGGTCCCATGTGTAGGGTGCCTGCATGCTGAAGCTCTGAGGAAACAGGTGGAGGAACTCAGAGAGGAGGTGGCGAGGCTGAGGAGCATTCAAGACAGTGAGAAGTACATTGATGAGATGCTTCTTGCAGCAACCAGGCTCTCCAGCACAGGAGAAGATGGGTGCCAACAGAATGTCGATGGTTGGACACAAGTCACCAGGGCCTGCAAAATCACCAATCCAACTTCTCCAGCCCTTGAATTGAAGAACCATTATGTAGCCCTGGAAGTGGATGAGGTGAAAGCATCCCTGGAAAGGGAAGAACCAGAGTTCAAGTACCCCAAAGTTGCGGAATCAGTGACCAGAAGGAAACGAAGAGTAGTGGTGGTTGGAGACTCTCTTCTGAGGGGTACTGAGGCGTCCATCTGCCGACCAGACTTGATGTCCAGAGAGGTATGCTGTCTGCCTGGTGCCAAAATCCAAGATGTTACGGAGAGTTTGCCGAGACTCATCAAGCCCACTGACTATTACCCAATGTTGCTAATCCATGTTGGAACAAATGATACTGCCAGGTATACCTCGGAACGTATCAAAAGTGACTTCATGGCTCTGGGACAGAGGGTGAAGCAGTTAGGTGCACAGGTGGTGTTCTCTTCAATCCTCCCTGTTGAGTGTAAAGGCCAAGGCAGAGAGGCTCGCATCCTGGAGATGAATGCATGGCTGCGTGGATGGTGTCATCGAGAGCGCTTTGGTTTCCTAGACCATGGGATGCTGTTCCAAGGGTTGCAAAGCAGAGATGGCATCCATCTGTCCAAGAGAGGTCAACGCATCTTTGGTAGTCGACTGGCTAATCTACTGAAGAGGGCTTTAAACTAGATTCGTTGGGGATGGGTGAAGAAAGCCCCCAGGTAGGTGAAAGCCCCCAGGTAGGTGATACATTAAATACCTTTATGGAAATGGGTAACAGGAGTAACATATGGAAAGCAGTATGTTTTAATGCCCGTAGCATGGGAAATAAGATCCCTGAAGTTGAAGCTTTGGTGGGAGTGGCTGACTTGGATTTAGTGGCAGTTACAGAAACGTGGTTCACAGAAAACCATGACTGGGATGTAACTATACCTGGCTATACTTTATTCAGAAAGGACAGGGTAGGAAGAAGGGGAGGAGGAGTGGCACTATATGTAAAAACTACTATTAAAGCTTTGGAATTACAGAGCTTAAAAGGGAGAGAGGAGGCATTGTGGGTTAAATAGAAAGAGGGAAAGAGCAATCTATTTGCATTGGAGTGATATACAGACCTCCCTCACAAGAGGAAGAGGTGGACAGAGAGTTAATTGAAGACATACGCAGCATTGCTAGGAAAGGGGAAGTGCTACTGATAGGAGATTTCAATATGTCAGATGTTGATTGGCACATTCCTGATGCAGTATCATCTAGAAGTAAGGAGATCCTGGATTCTCTACAGGGAGAACTATTCAGGCAATTGGTAACAGACCCCACATGTAAAGGGGCCATACTGGACTTGGTGCTTACCAATGGTGAAAGTGTTTCTGATGTTGTAGTGGGAGATCATTTTGCATCCAGTGATCACCAGATGGTGTGGTTCAGTATTAGGACTAGGGCTGTTAGAATCCATTCCAAGGTGAGGATCTTAGATTTTAGGAAGACTAACTTTGCGAAGATGGGCCAATACCTCAGGGAGTCGTTAGTGGGATGGGAACAGCTGGGAGTTGTAGAAAAACAGTGGGCAAAACTGAAAGGGGGTATTTTAAAGGCAACCAACCTTTTTGTTAAAATGGTAAATAAAGGCAAAAGGAACAGGAGACCGCTATGGTTTTCGAAGGAAGTAGCTGAACAAGTGAAGAAAAAGAGGGAGGCCTTCATGAAATACAAGAGATCACAGAGAGAGGAAGACAGGCATCTGTATTTGGAAAAACTTAGAGAAGCTAGCAAAGTAGTCAAGAAGGCAAAGATTCAAAAGGAGGAGGAAATAGCCAATGCAATAAAATGGGGGGATAAGACATTTTTCAGATATATTAGTGAGAAGAGGAAGGGCAAAAGTGGTATTGTCAGACTCAAGGGTGCAGGGGGGGAATATATAGAAGCTGATAAGGATAAAGCGGAATTGCTTAACAAATATTTTTGTTCTGTGTTCACAGATGAAGAACCAGGAGCAGGACCTCAGAAAACACCCACAAATAAGAACAGAAGCGAGGGACATCTTGAACTATTTTCAGAAGACTGTGTTCGTGAGAAACTAGCTCAACTTAAAGTAGACAAAGCGATGGGACCGGATGGGATACACTCTAGAATACTGAGGGAACTTGGGGACGCTCTAGCAACTCCACTGACTAACCTTTTCAATGCCTCATTGGAGTCTGGAGTGGTGCCAAAGGACTGGAGAGAGGCTCATGTGGTGCCTTTACACAAAAGCGGAAGTAAGGATGTGGTTGAAAACTACAGGCCGGTTAGTTTAACTTCGGTGGTGAGTAAATTATTGGAAACGCTGCTGAAAGAGAAAATAGTGAGGTTTCTGGAGTCCAGCGGATTACAGGATCCGAGGCAGCATGGATTCACCAGAGGCAGGTCTTGTCAGACAAATCTGATTGATTTCTTTGACTGGGTGACCAGGGAGTTGGACCGAGGGAGAGCTCTAGATGTGGTGTATTTAGATTTCCGTAAAGCCTTTGACACTGTTCCTCACAGGCAACTTATAAACAAACTGAGCACCCTAGGGATGGACCCTAAAGTTACTGCTTGGGTTAGAAATTGGTTGGGTGGGAGGCGACAAAGAGTACAAGTAAATGGAGCTCACTCTGAGGAGAAGGATGTTAGCAGTGGTGTGCCCCAGGGATCTGTCCTTGGTCCGATTCTTTTTAACATCTTTGTTAGTGATACAGCGGAAGGGCTGTCGGGTAAGGTTTGCCTCTTTGCGGATGATACCAAAATCTGCAATAGAGTAGACACCCAGGAAGGGGTAGATAACATGAGGAGGGATCTAGCTAAGCTTGAAGAATGGTCTAGAATTTGGCAACTGGGATTTAATGTTAAAAAATGTAAGGTCATGCATTTGGGCTGCAGCAATCCAAGGGAGCAATACAGTATAGGAGGTGAAGTACTTTTGTCCACTAAAGAAGAGCGGGACCTAGGCGTGGTTGTGTCTGATGATCTTAAAGTAGCTAAACAGGTAGAAAAGGCGACAGCAAAAGCTAGAAGGATGCTTGGGTGCATACGGAGAGGAATGGCTAGCAGAAAAAAGGAGGTGCCATATAAGGAAGTGGGTGGTGTGGCTTTAACGTAACCTGAGCCATTATCGCGCGATACAGGGTGCCCTGGCCAGTTACCGTGCATTAAAGGATGCCTGGCCATCTAACACACGTTAAAGGGATGGCACACGGCAAGGGGACAAACAGGGCACATGAAGGCTGACAAAGTGCCCTAACTTAAGGCGCTATATCCCAGGACATCCTATAAGGCACCTTAGGTTCATGCACCTTACAGGGCGCCCTAGGATAAGGCACCTTATAAGGCACCTCAGGTTAAGACAGATGCAGATAAATGGACTGAAGTATGATTGGCAACTGTGGTGAGGGTGTGATGTGCTGGCATAAACGCGGAAACATTACCGTGCCTTAGTAAACATGCCCCTATGTGTCCTATACATAGCCTATAGATGCCTATATGGCCTTCACACATAACTCTTGACCACTGTTCCCTCTAAGCTGTGCACGTGTGCGCGCGCGCACACCTTACCAAGTGAGCACACATACTTTACAACAGAGCGCACAAAAATTACGGTTCTGATTCTGATAGAAAAAAACACAAATGTCTTAAAATTTAAAAGTTGTGATTGTAATTGCTAGAAATTTTCCGCTTCATTTAGTAATTGTCTATTTTCATTAAATTTTATTAAAATCAATGTGGTGTACATACTGTATTCTGCCGTGTAGTCAAATTTTAAAGTATATATCTCTGAGTGTCGTTTTGTGAAGCACAAAAATTTAACCTTCCTTCAAAAGCTGCACAGCTGATATTTTATGCGCACACAGCCTACAGAAAATTAGAGGGAGCATTGCTCTTGACCTGACAAATTTTAAGCATACTATTTGATTAAATTATATTCCTTCTTGTTTTAAATAATGAATATGTAAAGAAATTAATTGATTTGCTCATTTATATAAGGTGCTCCTGGAATTACTGCATCACTTTACACAGCTGCATTGTTTTTTAAGATAAGTAGCAATTCTTTAAATTGAGTTTTTGAACCTTACATGGTTAAAAGGGATATCGCCGTCTGGTGTGGATGACACTTGAGTTCTCTCCTCCCTCGGCGTTCTCCGACAAAAAAAAAAATATATTTTCTTTGGGATAATTTTGGTGATTAATTCTATTTTTGGTTTATTTTTGTCACCTGAATTTGGGATTTTCTTTGTAGGCATTTATATAAGGTAGCTAAGGTTGGTGCTCAGAAAATCAATGTTCTCTTATGAAGCCCACTTTTCAATTTTAATACATTTTAAATAATATAAAGTGCTATACTATGTATTTCAAAGAGATTTTCCTTATTGCAATATATAAAAACATCTTGTTGATGTGGAAACACCTGCACCGTGCAGTAAGGGAGGAGTTAGATAAACAGGTAGGACAGGTTGAAGCTGATGTAGGTTGAAAGCAGATTCCAGTTTATGAAACACAGTAAAAGAATAAGGGAAGGACTTTGGATGAAGCTGCAATAGATTTTGCACCAGAAAGGTAGGATAGTCTTTTTTATACACTATTTAGACTTTAGTATGCTTACTCAAGAATCCTCAGTTCCAAAACAAATTGTCTTTGGTCTACCTATTCCTGAGTTAAGGAGGCTTGTAGGTTTGTAGGGAGGAGGACGGGTGAGGGGGAGTGAGGGAATGGAGTATGGATTAGGAGTGGAAAATAACAAGTGCAGTATGAAAAGAGGACCTAAGTGGTATATGGAAATGCATGAAGAGGAAATGTGACAAGGAAGGTGATAATTTATCCTGAAGGGAGAACTGTAAGAGAAAGATTTCATCTCTCCATTTAAGTGGCAAAAGCTTTACCGGGAAACCGAGTATCTGAGAATGGATGTATGTATAATCAAGGAGACGCACTTGCATAAAAAAGATGAGAGACCAACTGAAAAGCAGTACATAAACATTGCTAAATAAATTGTAAGGGCTTACCAATCTGTTTGCTACAGCATCAGCATAAGGGTTAATAGGGAATCTGTGGGGTCTATTCTGAAGCATGAATAGTCACTGTCCCCGACTGAGTTCCCCGTATGAACAGGGACTTTGTTCGGGGAAGCTAGACGGGGGCGGAAAAGGAGTGGTGTGGAGGCGGTCTGTGGTCCCAGACCTACAGGGCCAATTCCGATGTCAGCCCTGTACGTCTGGGGTAGGCAAAGTAGACAGGGAACTTATTCCACCTCTAAAGTGGACTACGTTCCCCTAGACAGCAGGGTATGGCAGGCCCCAGGGTGCATCAAAGAGTGGAAGGGGCGTAGGAGATTCCCTGCAGCCCAACCCTGGCCTTGGGAGGCTGGAATAGGGGTCGGGCTGCGGGAATGAATTAAATCCATTCAGGAGCCTTGACTGAGGTAGCTGAGCAGGTGCCTGTATGTGCAGGTTGGTCGGAATCGGGTCCAGGCCTGCACATACAAGCTTAGACTGGATTCTGATCCCACGGGGGCTAGACGTGGCTCGTGGGATCAGACTCCCGTCTACCTCTGTGTGTCCGGTTCCAACCGGACGCATAGCAGCCGGAGAGTCCAACTTAAAATAGGTCTTCATGTGTATACATTCAGCACAGTTGTCTTTGACCTTCAAGGACAGATATACAGACATTGAAGAACAAAGTATACTAAAGAAAAGATGCAGGAATGTGAAGGGAGGTGATCATTGAAATGTAACACACCGAGGGCAGGAATTGTGTTAACTAAAAAAGAAACCTATTGAAGAAAGAGCTGAAACATTAAATTTGAAAATAAATTTACAAAATGATGAGAAAGAGAGAAAATAGAGATAAGAATATATGTGTGCTTGCATGAGTACGTGCTGGAAGGCCTATAAAAGAAGTAGGAGAAGAACTTTATGGGAGGGACTTAGTAGGAACAGATCACGAAGGTGGGCTGTACCCGTCTCTCTCTTTCTTATTAGGTAAGTTTATGCTCTTTGTACTCACTGAGTGGAAGAGTAGCCGAGTGGTAGAACAACTACCTAGTACCCAGATTCCCACTGGCACTCCTTGTGATCTTGAGCAAGTTGCTTTACCCTCCATTGCCTTTGAAGAAATGACTGGCAGTCTACTTTGGGTGATACATTGCCAAAAAAATCCAGAGGTAGCTGGATTGCAAAATATTATACTTAAGCTTCGATAATAAAGATTTCTTGTTTAAGCACTGCAATAATTGTTTGGTATGATTATTAGCATATGTATGTGTGCCTGAGGGGGAAGGGAGGGTATAGCAAGGCAAGGCTATCCCGGGTAATTCCCCAACACTTCGGAGTCACTAGGTGAATGTCCAAAGGAATGTCACCTCAGAGAGGAAGGTAACTGCTAACATATTGGCAAGCCTAACTAGGAGTCCTGACCACCAGGAGGTGCTATAGTGCACAGTGGCATATCTCTGAAGAGGTCCGGGACAGGCAAAGATACTTTGCATGGGGTAAGATACATTTATTATGTTAACGCTTAATGCGATGTTTCTCATTATCTTTGCAATGTATCTTTTGTTAGTGCTGTTAGTAATTTGCTTAGTTTATTGTGTAATTTGGATCCTTAATAAAGAGAAACCTATAGGTTGTTAAAAGGCAAGTCTCTCCTGAGTGAACTCCTCTAGAGATATTATGTGATTGTTATCCAGCTAATCAGAGAGAATTTAAGAAATATTGTCAGAAATGGTATAAGCACACCAAGGAACTACCCCAACCTTGGCCAGAGAGTGAGTCCTGGGCACCAGATTATAGGCTGCAGGTTAAAAAATGGATAGAGGAATCAAAGAAGAGTGATAAGTCTAAGAAAAAGCATAGAGACATGATAAAAACCTGGGAAAATATGACTGTAGCTGTAAAAAGGACCATAAGTCTGCCGGCATACCAATGTGTTCAAGAAATCCTGAGCACACCCATAATTGCCCCGGGATTCGAGGCTCCTGAATTTAATCCACCAGGAAAAGGAGCAGAAGTAGCTTCAAAAGAAGAACTCTGTGAACGTGTTTGGCCACTTTAGAGCAAGTGGCAGGGAAATCCTTTTATACTAAAGTAAGTGGCATGCTGAAAGAGGAGGTATTTGGGGGAAAAGAAATAGCAGAGATGGTAAAAGAGATACTGAAGGAAGAAAGGAAGAAGGCAGAAGGGAAGTATGATGAGGAAGCAGAACAGAAAAAAAGCAGAAGAGAAGACAGGAGAAAGCAAGACGAAACAGATATCCAGTGCATTACACTCTGAGGCAGGATTAGGGAAGAGCTTTCAGTGGCCTAGTACAAACAAAGAGGGAGAGGAATACAATATCAAAATAAAGGATTATGACATAAGAGATAGGGACAAGAAAAAGGAGCAGAGACAGAAAGAAGGCGTAATGAGTCTAGCTAAAGAATTATATCAGCAGGATGGTGCTGAAGTAACACAAGGGTATGGTAAAGAGCAGGGATATCAGATGAATATGACCCCTAATAAATATGTAGCATGGAAAGAAGGCTCCGGGGATTTGTGTCTAGATGGACAGAAAATTTAGCAGGATGGACAGAGTTCTTCCAACCACAGGGTTATCCATGGCCCCAGGAGGGATCAAATGAGACATAGGCAATGGATTTAACAAGGAGATGTATAATAAGAGGTTTTGGAGACCTCTGTTGGGACTATAGTTATATGGAACAAGGGTTAGTAATCTGGCAGAAATATGAGATAAAGGGATCTAAACCGCTGTTTCAGAAGTCCCTATTACATATTGCGGGACAAGGAGGAGCACTTCCAGTACGCAGGTATGTGTCATGGAGTTTTATGGATATGGAAAATGTAGCAAGCTTACTGACTCTGTAGCAGCAGAGCGCAGACAAACCAATAATACCAGGAGTCTGTTCAGAAGGTCCAAATCATTTATTTGTGCACAAGACTCAAGCAGAAACAAATTCAAAAATGGCTGAGCAATGTTCTCTGGCAATACAACAACTTTTATAGACTTTTGCTCTATTCTAGGTATAGAAAAACATTTCATTGGTCCCGGTAACCTCCCGTACCTCCCGTACCTCTTCTATTGGTCCCGGTACTGATATGATTATCCAATTATGTTCTTTGAGTGGGCTCAGCACCTGCTCACCCCCCTTCTAGTCCCAATTACAATGGTCAGTTCACCAACTTGTTACTTTCCTACTTTCAAGGCTATTGGGCTAGTTCAGGGGTCGGCAACCTGCGGCTCCGGAGCCGCATGCGGCTCTTTCTCACCTTTGCCGCGGCTCCGGAGCACACTGCCCGCCCGGTGACAGGCAATAGTGTTGTAAGCTCCCTCCCTTCTTCTGCAGCCGCAGCTCCCTGCCTCTTAGGGAACCGCAGCTGTGCTTTTAAAATCATCTCGGAGCCCTTCCTGTCTTGACGGGCTCCGTGCAGCATTGTCCCGCCTCTAAAGGAAGTTTGGAGGCGGGACAATGCTGCACGGAGCCCTTCAAGACAGGAAGGGCTCCGAGATGATTTTAAAAGCACAGCCGCGGTTCCGTAAGAGGCAGGGAGCCGCGGCTGCAGAAGAAGGGAGGGGAGTTGACATGGAGGGAGGGAGCAGATATGGATGGAGGGAGGGGGGCTGACATGGAGTGATGGAGGGGG
This sequence comes from Ichthyophis bannanicus, assembly GCA_033557465.1. NCBI lineage: Eukaryota > Metazoa > Chordata > Amphibia > Gymnophiona > Ichthyophiidae > Ichthyophis > Ichthyophis bannanicus. The sequence goes on along the minus strand of CM066038.1, from coordinate 270,905,552 downwards.
CTGACATGGAGGGAGGGGGGCTGACATGGATGGATGGAGGGAGGGAGCTTATATGGATGGAGGGAGGGGGGCTGACATGGATGGAGGGAGGGGGGCTGACATGGATGGATGGAGGGAGGAGGGGCTGACATGGAGGGAGGGAGCTGATATGGATGGAGGGAGGGGGCTGACATGGAGGGATGGAGGGGGCTGACATGGAGGGAGGGAGCTGATATGGATGGAGGGAGGGGGGCTGAGATGGATGGAGGGAGGGGGGCTGACATGGATGGATGGAGGGAGGAGGGGCTGACATGGATGGAGGGAGCTGATATGGATGGAGGGAGGGGGGCTGACATGGAGGGATGGAGGGGGCTGACATGGAGGGAGGGAGCTGATATGGATGGAGGGAGGGGGGCTGATATGGATGGAGGGAGGGAGGGAGGGGCTGACATGGAGGGATGGAGGGGGCTGACATGGAGGGAGGGAGCTGATATGGATGGAGGGAGGGGGGCTGACATGGATGGAGGGAGGGGGGCTGACATGGATGGATGGAGGGAGGAGGGGCTGACATGGAGGGAGGGAGCTGATATGGATGGAGGGAGGGGGGCTGACATGGATGGATGGAGGGAGGAGGGGCTGACATGGAGGGAGGGAGCTGATATGGATGGAGGGAGGGGGGCTGACATGGAGGGAGGGAGGGAGGAGGGGCTGACATGGAGGGAGGGAGCTGATATGGATGGATGGAGGGAGGGGGGCTGACATGGAGGGAGGGAGCTGATATGGATGGAGGGAGGGGGGCTGACATGGATGGAGGGAGGGGGGCTGACATGGATGGTTGGAGGGAGGAGGGGCTGACATGGAGGGAGGGCGGGCGCTGATATGGAGGGAGGGCGGGGGGCTGACATGGATGGATGGAGGGAGGAGGGGCTGACATGGAGGGAGGGAGCTGATATGGATGGAGGGAGGGGGGCTGACATGGAGAGATGGAGGGGGCTGACATGGAGGGAGGGAGCTGATATGGAGGGAGGGAGCTGATATGGATGGAGGGAGGGGGGCTGACATGGAGGGATGGAGGGGGCTGACATGGAGGGAGGGAGCTGATATGGATGGAGGGAGGGGGGCTGACATGGAGGGGGCTGACATGGAGGGATGGAGCACTGGTAATGGGGTTGAGGGGACTAGCACTGGAAATGAGCTGATTAGGGGAGGCTAGGACTGGTAATGAGCTGATGGGGGGTAGGACTGGTATTGGGCTGATTAGGGGAGGCTAGCACTGGTAATGGGGTTGAGGGGGGATTAGCACTGGAAGCGAGCTGATTGGGGGGCTTTGAATGGGCATGGGCTGATTGTGGGGAGGGGAGGATAGAGCTGCTGGCCCTGGAAGATAACTGGGGGCTAAGGCTGCCATGGTATTTGTACTAGAAGGGACTGGTCAGTGGGGAAGGAGGGGGATTGGAAGGAAATGGACACCAGTGGCAATCATGGGAATGCAAGTTGACATTGGAAGGTACTGGGAGTGAGGACTGGAAAGGGGCTGATATTGGGGAGGGTTACTGGGACTGGAAATAGGCTGATGGAAAGAAGTGAAGAAAACGAAAGAAGAGATAAGAAATGGCAGATGGACCATAGACCACAGAAAGAGAGCTAAGAGAAGACAGGAAAGCAGAAGCCTCAGATCGGGACCAGCATGATCAAAGAATAAATTGGTCAGACAACAAAGGTAGAAAAAATAATTTTATTTCATATTAGTGATTTGACTACAAAATCATCATAATTTTGAAATCAAATATTGTTACTTGTTGTTGTGATATTTTCTGGCGTATTTTTTTTGGTGTGCGAAGGAAGAGGGGTAGTCTTATACGGCGAGTATAGGCCAAACACCTATATTTTAACAGGAAAAGTAGGGGGTCGTATATAGCATTAAGGTAAGAAACAATATATGCAGTGTTAGATTTGTTTTAAATGTCGCAATGGTTTTGCGGCTCCCAGGTTTTTTTTTCCCTTCGGAAACGGGTCCAAGTGGCTCTTTATGTCTTAAAGGTTGCAGACCCCTGGGCTAGTTAATACGTGCAGGGAAGCAGGGCTCTGTAACCTTTCTGTCAGCAGTTTTAATTAAATCCCTTACAGCTGTACTTTTCTTATCAGTGACTTTTAAACATATTTTTCTGTATTTTTCCAGGTTCAGTTCTGCTTGTCTAAGCTAATTCAATTGCTTTACTGAGTTCTAATTCTATAATAGCAGCATATTGGGGGATGTGCAATTCCTATGGGCCTCTTCACAGGCTTCATTTACAGGTCAAGCTAGTTAGGCCTGTCTGATTAGTTCAATTAGCATGGAGCATAGGCCTTCGCCTACCACAACTCCACTAGTGAGAGGTACTACAGCCTGGATAAGTAAAACTGAGACATCCACTGCAGGCCATCAGTTAGCAATAGGAGATATAAAAAGTATTTTGGCAAGGCTTTTACTGTAGGTGCAAGTAAGGTGGAAGAAATATTTCAGACATTTTGGAAATTTGTTTATGCAGGACTTGTCAAAAGCTTGGCAAACACTTTGTCTCTGTGTATAGGCTGCAGGCTAATGTCCTGGTAGAAAGAATGAATGGTCTTTTAAAATCTTTCTGAGAAAAGTATGTGCTGAAACTTCTTTGAATTGACTGCAGATTTTGTCCCTGGCTCTCTTTTCTTTAAGAAACTCACCACTGAAGAAAAATTCACTAAACCTGTTTCAGTTGCTTACAAGAAGGAGATGCAGATCCAGAGAATTGCAAGATTCCAGATGACTTGAACACTTATCTTACAGCATCGCATACCTCTTTGCAGTTAATTGATCAAACAGTCAGTAGGCCAGACCCAAGGACAACACTGCATGTCCCACCGATAGTAAAATACAAAGCAGGAGATTTGGTGTACAAGAGGGTTAAACCTAGGACTGGTTGGACATAGTCTTATATTGAAGGACCATTTTCAGTATACGCATCTACCCCCATTCAATCTGATTTGTTTTTGGGAGTCCTTTACACTGATTTCTTCAAGAATTTTGAGTCATGATACTTCTTTGACAGACTTTAATAATTCTGAATGTTGTTCCACCAAATTTACTGTTAACAAATGTGTGGGTATTCTTTGATGAGCCAAATAGCAGCCTCTTTGAATACTAGGAATTGTGTGATGTGTTCAAACAAATCTGTAGCTGCAGACATGTCTGCAGTTTTTTTCTATTTCTGTACCTAATATTACTGTACAACAGTGCTTGGGATCAGCAGCACTAGTTAATGTTTCTAATAGTACTCAAGGACCTCTAATATATAAAGCATCAACTTTACAGATAGAATGTCAGAACAGTTCTACTAAAGCTGTAGTTTGGTCCATGAAGTTCACATTTCTACGTAGTTATATTCCTGATAAGGTCTGTGTTGCATTGCTAACTGATATTACCATACAAAGTAAAATGCTATATGGCAAATGTAATCCATATGGAAATGCTTGATATGGGTTTTTTTGATTTATGCTACAGATCCCTTAATGGTACATTGAAGGTTGGAGACAATCCCCACTGTAAAACAATTGTGAGTATGCCTGCAAATAGTTTTTCTAAAGTTTTCTATGATTACAGCTACCAGAGTGGTTACAGATTATATCCTTGCTTGCCATCAGGCTGGAGAGGTACATGTGCTTATGTACAAACACTATTGCCAATAGCATATATTTCTTTGCAGGATTTTTCAGGATTTAAAAGGCATTAGTTAAATATCACCCCCATTATAGACAAAATTTATTTATTTTATTTATTTATTTAACAGTTTTTTTAATTTCGCTTTATCAAAAGCGATCTTCCTCATATTTTTCTGAAAATGATGTACCTTACATATTTCATTTGTTCTGAGATACTGAAGTTATGTTTGCCTCAATTCTTACACCAAGATTGCAGGCTGCTACTAATGCTAAATGGATACAGAAAATGTGTTTTGATTTAATGAAGTTGGAATAAGTTCCCCATCTAAGCCGTCAGCTCCAGATGTAAAGGGCCAACATTGGAATTGGCCCTGTACGTCCGGGGCTGACAACCACCCAACTACCACCAACCCTAACACAGCCCCTGATCCGCCCCTTCCCCACCCTATCTAACTTCCCCGTACAATGAGAAGGGAAGGAGGTTAGGGAAAGGAAAGAGCACGAATAGCAGGGATGGACCTCCCAATGGGACGTCCATCCCTGCTATTCGTGGCTCAGAATGACCCCCTGTGTGAATAAGTGCAGCACAGTGACCTTCAAGGACAAATATATAGACACTGAAGAACAAAGTGCACTAAAGAAAGGAAGCAGGAATATGCAGGGAGGTGATCACTGAAATGTAACAGTCCAAAGGCAGGATATTTGCCATCAATAGCCTACAGATCCCCAAGGAAATAATTAATTGTACTCAGGCAACAACGAACCGAGCTTTCAGATTCTATGTTCCCAGCTGCTGGAATGCACTCCCACCCTCCATCCGGGAGGTCACTGACCTTGCCCAATTCAGAAAGGCACTAAAACATCATCTCTTTCTTCTACACTACTCTCAACCCAGCTCTTCAACCCCACCCACCAATTACCTTACCAGGAAACAGTAATCTGCAAACAGCCCAATGCAAAAAATATTGTAGATAGCTGTACATAACTGTAGATAGTTACCCCAGTTGAGTCCAAGTTTTACTCTCCCGTTTCAATGTAAGTGCAAAACAGAGCATCTGTTAAGCACAAATCTGTTGTAATGTAAACCACACTGATTTTAAATAGAGCGGTATATAAAAGCAATAAATAAATAAATAAATAAAAAATATGTGTTAATTAAAAAAATAAACATATTGAAGAAAGAGCTGAGACATGAAGTCTAGAAATAAACAACAAAATGATGAGAAAGAGGGAAAATAGAGATAAGAATATATATGTGTTTGTATGAGTATGTGCTGGAAGGCCTATAAAGGAAGTAGGAGAAGAACTGTATGGGAAGGAGTTAGTAGGAACAGATCACAAAGGTAGGCTGTACTGACCTCTCTCTTTCTTATTAGGCAAGTTTATGCTTTCTACTTGCTAGGTGCAATTAAATATTATACTCAAGCTTCTATAATAAAGATTTCTTGTTTAAGCACTGCACTAATTGTTTGGTATGCTTATTAGCATTCAGGGGCGGCCCAAGGGGGGTGCGGGACCATGTGCGGAGACTCGGTGCGGGGCCTCATTTGCATAAGTGGCCTTATTTGCATACATATTTGCATAATGTTACCATACACTAACTTTTAGTAAACATGTCTCTTAATGAGTGTATGGATAAAGAAAGATTAAAAGATTTCTACATTACTATAATCCAGTGCCAACCGCCAGGCACATTAGGAACTACTACAAACGCTGCCCATTTAGAACCCATAGCAAACCCGCCGTATCCTGACAGCATTACCAAGACTCACAAAGCACCATACCCTACCTATCAAAAGGCAACACTGCAAATATTAAACCGATACATTTCAGAGAATACTGGGGAAAGAGAACAAGTGGCAATGTCAAATAGGAATTACATAAATAGAATACCTCAGCTCAGTTACACATGCAGAACATAGACCATCACCAAACAAGGAATCACAATTTAGAAACAGGAAGGCAATAATTAAACTGGGAACCCCAAAAGCCAAACTTGGAATGTACAACAACACTGTAGAAATAAAACTATAAATTAATTTCCTCTTGTACCAAACAAAGCACAGACGTTAATGATGCACATTTCCCAGAGCTTTCATATTCCAGTTAATAAATTCAAAATAAAGAGATATCTTTCTACCTTTTGTGCATTTTTTTTCAGTTGCAATTTGTCCAGCCACTTTCTTCTGGGTTCTTCATGTTTTCTGCTAACTCTCCATCATCTGCTGTCCATTTGTCCTTTCTTCTCTCTTCTAGTTTTTTTTCCATTCTCTCTCTCTCTACATCTGCTTTAACATACTAATCTTTCTCCTTTTGCTCTTTCCTCATTCCAATTTCATCCTCACAAATTTTACCCCTCCATCCTCAATCCCCACTTACTCTTCCAATACCCGGCCAATTATAGATTTTTCATCCCTCCCACACAAAATATTTTTCCCCTCTCCATTTTACTCTCCCAGCCCCATCCCATTCTAATCCTCCCCCAACATCAGCTCCCTTCTAGTTCCAGTCTCACCCAGCATCCATTCCATTCTAGTCCCTGCATCAGCCCATTTCCAGTCCTAGCTCCCCCATCCATTTCCAGTCTGAGTCCCTTCATCAGCTCATTTCCAATCCTAGCCCCCCCATCAGCCCTATTCTAGTCATTTCCTAGCCCCATCATCAGCCCATGTCAAATCATAGCTCCCCTCCATTCAGCCCAATTCCAGTCCAAGCCCCCCCATGAGCCTACTTCCAGTTCTAGCCCCTTTCAATTTCTAGTCCATTTCAATTCAAGCCCCCACCACAGCCCATTTCCAATCTTAGCTCCCCCAACAGCCCATTTCCAGTCCTATCCTAGCTGCTCCATCAGCCCATTTTCAGTCCTAGCTCCCTTCCCTCACAGCCCATTTTCATTCCAAGCCCCCTCCCCATCAGCTATTTGCAGTTCAATCCTCCCCTTCCGCTCAGCCCATTTCCAGTCCTAGCAACCCCCCAACCCATTACCAGTCCTAGCCCCCATCAACCAACTTCCAGTCCTAACCCCCCATCACCCCATTTTCAGTTTAAGCCCCCCATAACCTATTACCAGTCCTAACCCCCCATCAGCCCACTTCCAGTCCTAACCCCTCCCCATCAGCCCATTTCCTGTCCTAGCCCCCCCATAGCCCATTATCAGTCCTAACCCCCCCCATAGCCCATTACCAGTCCTAACCCCCCATCACCCCATTTCCAGACAGCCCCCATCAGCCCACAGCCCATTACCAGTCTTAACCCCCCATAGACCATTACCAGTCCTAACCCCCCATCAGCCCACAGCCCATTACCAGCCTTAACCCCCCCATAGCCCATTATCAGTCCTAACCCCCCATCACCCCATTTCCAGACAGCCCCATTAGCCCACAACCCATTGCCAGTCTTAACCCCCCCCATAGCCCATTACCAGTCCTAACCCCCCATCACCCCATTTCCAGACAGCTCCCATCAGCCCACAGCCCATTGCCAGTCTTAACCCCCCATAGCCCATTACCAGTCCTAACCCCCCCATCAGCCCACAACCCATTACCAGTCTTAACCCCCCCCATAGCCCATTACCAGTCCTAACCCCCCCATCAGCCCACAGCCCATTACCAGTCTTAACCCCCCCAATAGCCCATTACTAGTCCTAACCCCCCCCATCAGCCCACAGCCCATTGCCAGTCTTAACCCCCCCATAGCCCATTACCAGTCCTACCCCCCCTTCAGCCCACATCCCATTACCCGTATTAACCCCCCCATATCCCATTACCAGTCCTAACCCCCCCCATCAGCCCACAGCCCATTGCCAGTCCTAACCCCCCCCCCCCCCATCGGCTCATGGAAATTAAAATTAAAAAAAAAGCTGGCCGCTGCCGCCGCGGCAGCATGGAGTGTCCCGCAGGGGCTGATGGGAAGCAGGGGTTGATGGGAAATTTCCCATCTGCCCCTGCGGGCTTAACAGAGACGCGAGGGAGACACTCTCCCTTCGCGTATCTGCAAGCCGGAGCAGAGGGCTTCAGCCGCACCGGGAGAGTTCAGCCGGGCAGAGGGGGCCCCGCGGGACACTCCATGTTGCCGCGGCGGCAGCGGCCCGTTTTTTTTTTTATTATTTCATTTTTAAAAAAAGCAGAATGTTCTTTGCGCGGGCCCCTGAAACGCGGGGCCCTGTGCAAAAAACATTCTTGCTCAATGGACGGGCCGGCCCTGTCTACAATCCCTACTACAAAGGACTCAGAGCAACAGAGCCAGAAGACAAAGCACCCAAAACATGCTGACAGTACCAAAAAACAAAAAGCAGCCAATATGCAGCAGTGGAGGAGTAGCCTAGTGGTTAGAACACTGGCTTGGTAACCAAGCAACCAGGGTTTGATTCCCACTAGCACTCTTTGTGGCCTTGGGCAAGTCACTTAACCCTCCATTGCCTCTGAAGAAAGGCCTGGCAATCTACTTCCAGTGACACTGCCAAGAAAACCCAGGAGCTTCTGGGTTGCCAGGAGTCAGGACTGACTTGAAGGCACACATTGCAAGCAGCATTCTATGTACCAGGCCTGTGGAATGCACTACCCAAAAGGATAAGAAACATCACAGAACTTGTGCCATCCCACAAACAATTAAAGACTCAACTATTTACCAAACATACAGGTGTGTAAAGTGCAAAACCTCTGCATTAACCATCGGTGGCACATACAGCTTTAATGTGCTGCGCAGTTTGGTAACGTAGGGTGCTATTACTGCAGATGCAGTTATAGGTGGAGGTAATTGCACCCACGCTAATTGCAAGAGTCGTAGTCAGCATGGGGTGTTTACCCGCATACTGACCACATAGTGCTCACCATGCCCTCTCCACCTATTTCACATTCTAACATGTGAGGTTGCAGACAGCACAGAAATCAATGTGCCGCTGTCACAGCTGCGTGTTAACGGCGGCCACGGCAAAACCGTTAGCACATGCCAAAACCCATGCTGACTGTGTAGCGCACTTTAGTAAACATTCCCCAAAGGATCTGTTAATGGCAAGAGGCTGGAAACAAAGCACTCTCATACTGTGCTTCCGTAAAGGCATGGCGAGTAAGACGCCCAGTTACAAACACCTTGCTGGGCAGATGGGTCTTTATCTACTGTAATTTACTATCTTACTTTGTTACCATGAGCATAGTTGCACTTAAACTTATGTGAATATACCCTGTAGGTACATAGGTTTATCCAACGTGGCTGGTGACATTCCTGGGACGGGAGATGGGGAGGGATTTGAACTCATGCATGTATTTTATAAAATATACCAAGTTTGTGCATGCCAAAGAACAGTTGCAAATGGGTGTGTTTACTTTACATAGGGTCATTTTCCAGCGAAAAGTAGGCATCGACTTTCCTTTTAGAAAGCTGGTGTAACTTATACCTAGAGCTTCTCATTTTTGCTTATAATCGGAAAACCCTGATAAAACATCCCTAGTAGGGAATTTGGGTTTTCCAGTTATAACCAACCCCCCCATGACATCATCAAGCCACATCACCAAAGTGAGAGCAACTGGGGGGGCGGAGCCTGATGTCCAGCGGGTTAGACGCTTCGCGCTGAAGCTCCCGAGAGGCCTACTCAGAATCCTGACTTAATACCTACCTAAACTTAATATTTTGCTCCGAACTTACCGGGGTACCTCGGGGGGGATGGCGGCCCACAAACCAGCGCGCTTAGACTTCGGGTCTCCCTCTTCTTCACACGGAAAACGCTCCAAAACAGAGTTGTCTTCCCCACAAAAGACAGTTCCACTCCGGGAAAACCCCGAAATGCAACAGGAGATCTTGGAGGAAATACGCGGTGTGAAGGAACTGGTACAGTCCAACGGAGAAGCGCTCCGAGCCATGCGAGAAGACTTCGGTATGCTTCAGGACCGGCTTGAAGGTCTCTCACTACGGCAGGACAACATGGCGGGGGTCCTCGACTCGCACGCGGTGCGCTTGGTGAAACTGGACAAGGCTGAGCGTCAGATACAGAATCTTCAAAAAGAGTTAGAGGATAGCAATAATCGAGCCCGTCGCAACAATGTAAGGCTCATTGGAGTACCGGAGGGGGTCGAAGCAGGAGATATAAGAGAATTCCTGGTCAAAACTCTTCCCTCCTTGCTGAAGATCACTTTTCACAGAGATCTGGAAATTGACCGAGCACATCGTGTTCCTACCAACATGGCCCTCAATCGGACGACCCCCCGGCCTATCATCTTTCGATTACTGAGATATCAACAAGTTGAGCAGATTCTAAATGCTGCCCGGGCGAAGCATCATCTAGAGTTTGAAAGTCATAAAGTCTCCTTCTTCCCTGACTTGGCAAAGCCCACAGTTGACCGTCGGAAGAGACTCCTTGCTTTTCGCCCTAGACTTCAACAGCTACAGGCTCGCTTTGGCCTATTGTATCCAGCGAAGCTCAGAGTGACCCTCCATAACCAAACTAGAACATTCGAAGATCCTGATCTACTAGCAACATTTTTAGACTCCAAAGAAGCAGACCAGATGCGCTAATCCAACCACTTGGATCTGTAATCTGCCGGAACTGCCCGCCATTTTGAATGGCCCGACGCGGTGATCACCGCCTGGAATAGAGACTGCCTGGACTTTTCTTTCTGTCTATATATAACTTTCTCGGTCTCCTATCCCTCCATGATGTGTACCTCGGTTGGATTCGGAACATGCACAGCTATACAGGTTATATGTTTCAATTAGGCCTTCTCTGGGGTTTCTCCCCGCAGACACATGGTCGCCAGTAATTTCTGGGGTTTTGCTTCTTCTCTAACGCACTTCGGTGCTTATTTTTTTATATGGGGCGCTTCATTGGTTTTCATTAGCTTATTGTCTATCATGTCATGTGTACAGCCATATACAGTTAATATGAGGGACATTGTGAAATTATGTGCGTTATCATGTTCTTTCTCAGAATTTTTAACTTTTCTGAATGGCCTTATGTAAGCTCTTATCACTGAATGTAAAAGGCATCAATAGTCCAATCAAAAGAAAGAAAATCCTTAGCTATCTTAATAATGAGCATGCTGATTTAGTGTTTCTTCAGGAAACGCATTTAAACTCCGCTGAAACACTGAAGCTTAATGCCAAGCCTTACATGGTGGCTGCCTACTCTCCCGCCGTTTCCAAACGGTGTGGGGTAGCCATCTTGGTTAAGAAGTCTTTGCAAGCTACTGTACTGGATACTAGCTCTGATAAGGAGGGTAGATGGGCCCGTGCACACCTCAAGGTTGGAGATAGTGAAATCACATGTATTTGTATTTATGCTCCGAATGTGGATAACCCTGCTTACTATGCAAGTATTGCGCAGTTGGCACAGGCCTCTGCCAATACTCCATTAATACTTGGCGGCGATTTCAATCAAGTACTTGATCCTTTGATAGATAGACAGCCGCCTAGAACGAGTGGTCCACCCAAGAGTCTTGATACCCTTACAGCTCTGATGAAAGATCTTGCGTTAGTAGATATATGGAGGCTGCTTCACCCCTCCGACTTAGAGTTTACCTTTTTCTCAGCCCCCCACCACTCACAATCTAGAATAGATTTTTTTCTTATCTCCAAAACACTGATACCCCAAGTGGACACGGCTAGGATTCATCCTCTCCATATTTCAGATCATGCTGCCATATCTTTCTCATTACATGTCACTGCGCAAGGTGAACATCCCCGTGCTTGGTTTCTTGATAGATCCCTACTAGACCAAAAAGATTTTCAGGTTGACATAAAGGCCGCTATCCAAGACTATTTTCATTTTAATTCACCACATGACACTGCGAGCTGGGCTTGGTGGGAGGGTTTCAAGGCGTCTATCCGTGCAACTATAACTAGCTATCAAATCCGACAGGGGAAACAACGAAAGCAACATTTACTGATTCTAGAACAACAGATACAAGCTGGAGAGCGTCTCCTCACGTCCCGTACTGACCCATGTATTTTACTTCGCTTACAACGCCTTCGTTTTCAATACAATCAACTTTTATATACCGCTGCTGCTAAAAATATTGAATCACAACAAGGGATGTACTACCGGGAAAATAACCGTGCTGGCAAATTGCTAGCCAATGCCCTGAAAGGTCAAAAAGAAGCCAAGCGTGTTACCGCTCTCCGCAATCCGTCGGGGGGGGGGAGCTTGGTCACTAAAGATACAGAAATATTAGAACTCTTTCGTGATTTTTATACTCGGCTTTATCAATCTGAATGTGACTTCGAGCCAGAAGTATTTGAACGATTACTATCAGGGGTACAGCGACCGACCCTATCTGACGAAGATAGAGAGGCCATGGACAAACCATTCACTTTATCAGAAATTCAATCGGCACTCAAGAGATGTGCCACAGGTCGAGCCGCAGGCCCGGACGGTCTCCCAGCTGAATTCTACAAAACTTTTAACGCTGACTTGGCTCCGTTTTTGAAACTTTATTTTTCTGCTCTGGCCGAGGAGGGATCTCCCTCTGGATCCTTCTCAATGGCAAATGTAGTAGTTTTTGAGAAAGAGGGGAGAGATCCGCAACTAACAGCTAATTATCGTCCAATTTCCCTACTAAACGCAGACTATAAAATATTTGCCACCATTCTCTCCACCCGGCTCTCTGACAAGATGTCTACTTTAATACACCCAGATCAATGCGGTTTCATTCCCGGTAGATCAAACTGCTGATAATGCTAGGACCCTATGTCATGTACTAACTGCCGCAGTTAATCTTGATCGACCATTGGTTGGCCTCTCACTTGATGCTGAGAAGGCCTTCGACCGCTTAGAATGGCCCTTCTTGTTTGCAACTCTTCGCTGGTACGGATTCGGAGAAGGCTTTCTCCGTTGTCTCCAAACCATGTATGCACAGCCTACAGCTAGTATCTATGCTAATGCTTTAAAGTCTCAGCCATTTCCCCTGCAACGCGGTACTCGCCAGGGATGCCCACTGTCTCCACTTCTTTTCGATCTCGCACTCGAACCCTTAGCTTTACTAATCCGACAATCCAAGGATATTCATGGAGTCCCTTTCTCTCATAGGGAAATCAAAATTTCAGCATATGCTGATGACCTGATGCTCTTTGTCTCCCTGGACTCAGTGCCGGCTGTCCTAGAGCAAATTGGTAAATATTCACAACTCTCGGGCTATAAGATAAATTGGACCAAATCGGTAGCCTTTCCACTAAATCCTTTGATCCATCAGGCAGATATGCAATCCTTTCCCCTTTTATGGCAACCTCGCATGGTCAAATATCTTGGGGTGCACTACTGCTCTCCTTTAGAAGACACCATCACCTTTAATGCTAAAGACTTAACCTCTAAGGTCCGGGCGCTTACTCAACGCTGGACTCCTTTAACACTTACTTGGTGGGGCCGCCTAGAAACCATTAAAATGATGATTGTTCCCAAAGTGAACTACATTTTAGAAATGTTACCATGTCTCCTACCTCGACGTACATATAAAGATTTAGAGGGTCTTCTGACTAGATACTTATGGCAAAACAAGACACCTAGGATAGCGAAACATAAGTTACAAGCAGATAAAGAAAATGGTGGTGTCAGATTCCCTGATTTCCTGAAATACCACCACTCTTTTCTACTCAAACAAGGCGCTCGATGGCTGGAAGACCTAACACCGAGTAGACCAGTGTGGCTAGATATAGAGGAGGACCTTTGCAAACCAATCCCTCTTACTTATCTCCCTGGTATGATTCTCCCATCAGACTCCCACTATCCACCAATGCTCTTAGACACTTTAGGTGCCTTTAATACCCTTGAGCAATCTCTAGACTCCCGACTTTGTCCGCTGGATAGACTCCCGCTTTGGCACAATCCTCGATTTCAAATTCAAAATAATACGATGGGGTGGAGCCCCTGGTACACTAGGGGCATTTGGATCCCTAACCAGCTGTTCTCTGATGGTCGCTGGAAGACTTTTAGCGAATTACAAACTGAATTTGGTCTCCCAGCGAAACACTACTTTCAGTTGGTGCAACTTCAGCATTGTCTTCGGAGTGCTAAGGTGTTCCCGCCATCGGAACCCCATACCCAAGGATTGTCGGAGATTATCCGATCTATCGGGAGCTTATCGGGTGTAGCATCTAACTTTTACAAAACTTTATGTAATACTGTAAATAGAGGCACTCCTACAGCACAGAAATCTTGGGAGCGGGAAATGCATGTAACTTTGACCCCGGAGCAATGGAGCCTAGTCTGGAGCAAGGTGACACGGGTCTCCCGATCCGCCTCACTTACTCAGACACTTTTCTTTCTAGCCCACCGATGTTTCTATACTCCTGACAGGTTAGCCAAATGGAACGCCACCCAGAGCAATAGATGCTGGACATGCCATGCGGCCATTGGTTCACTCACTCATGTTATGTATGAATGTCCCGCATTACAGTATTACTGGAGTCGGGTCTGTGGTCGTATTCAATCTATTTTGCACTTTCAGGAGCCCCTCTCTTGGAAGATAGTGGGACTCCGCTCAGCTGCGGGGATCCCCTCTCTTCCCAAATCGGCTTACTTCCTTTTAGACTTTATGCTGGGCATAGCTATTTCCCTCATTACGAAATACTGGAAAAATAGCTCCCATCTGAGCCCCAATGAATGGTGGAATCATGTCTGTCTCTACAGTAAATATGAGCAAATACCTCGTATGTTAGCTTCTTCCGCTCAGACCCCCCACCACTTGTCTAAATGGAAGATGCTCAACGACTATGTTCAAACTGCTCAATGCTCTCATCTGACTGTTTAAATCTGTGTAACTCTCTGTCACATGACCATTCTGTATCGCAGATACTATTTCTGTTTGTTTAGATGTACAATTACTGTTGTTTGTAAGCGCTCATATGATGATACTTATCAGCTTAGAGAAGAAGCATAGGGGTGGGGGGTAATTGGGGTTGCTTTTCCTTATTGTGTGTTTGTATTTGTTTCCTTTGGTGTGTTGTTTCTTTTTGCTTGTTGTAAAATGAAAATAAAAGTTTAAAAAAAAAAAACAAAGTGAGAGCAACTGAGGATCTGCAGAAAGAGAAGATGATGCCTATGACTGCAGTGACTTTCGGGAGAAAAAGGAGGCAGCCATGAGGGCCCAGGGGGGAGGAAGAGGTAGAGGTAGATCACTATACTGTCTTCTGACACTCAGGCACCATTTATTTCAAATTCAAGTCCCGACTGAGGGCTCTCTGCTACAACAAAGAGAATTCCCGATGTGGTACTGCCAGGACACAATGATAAAAGTAGGCACCCATGAGTGGCAGGAGCAAGATATTAGAATGGAATCCACCTAAAAAGCCACATAAAAATCTTTTCACAATGCAAGTACGTGGGTAAATCCCTGTTTTTCCAACCCAGAGAAAGCACGTCATTGTGCTCTTCAAAAATAAGCCAATAAAATTCCAAATGATAACCACCTAGCATCAGAAGCCTTGCTTAGACCATACTTGTGGCACAAATTCGATGGCCTATTTTGAAATTACCTTTCCTGTTCAAAACATGACAGCTGACACTGACAGAAACCGATGACACTGCTCGAACGGAGGACTTCTACCTTTCAAATGTGTTTCTTAAACTATTTTCCCTCAGATGATTGTTTCAGCTGGATCCAGGAAAAAGATATGTGTCTGTTGTTTTAGATACCAATTAAACTCTCGGTAAATATTCAGATCTCTGAGCTGCTGGGTATCGTTTAGGGTTTCTTGCACTGTGTGTAGCTTTAGCTCTAGGTTTTTCTGTTTGTTAGAACAACGAAGAGGCCTGCACAATTAAATAAATGCACAAGAAAGAGATTCTATACCGCTGACATCATAACCCATCAAGCAAAAGGTCAAGTGAATTTTATGGTGTCTTGAAGCTCAGGGTGGATTGAACCTTATTTTACGCATCACCGTCTGCATTAATTTGGTAGGATGCATAACCCACCATTGACCTCTCCCTTGTGCTCGGTTTTGGGTGATCCCAGCACCTGTTTCATTGGTTACCTCATTTCCCATGGACGGCTACCACCGCGGCAGCATGGAGTGTCCCGCGGGGCCTCCTCTGCTCGTTGAGCCCCTCTGCAAGGGCTTTCAGATTCGCGAAGGGAGAGTGTCTCCCTCGCGTCTCTGTTAAGCCCTCAGGGGCTAATGGGAAATTTCCCATCTGCCCCTTTAGACGCGAGGGGCTGATGGGACATTTCCCATTAGCCCCTGCGGGCTTAACAGAGACGCGAGGGAGATACTCTCCCTTCGCGAATCTGAAAGCCCTTGCAGAGGGGCTCAACGAGCAGAGGAGGCCCCGCGGGACACTCCATTCTGCCGCTGCCGCGGTGGTAGCGGCAGCGGCAGAGCCAGAGCCAGCTTTTTTTTTTAAATGTAATTTTTAAAAAAGCAGAATGTTCTTTGCGCGGGGCCCCCTGAAATGCGGGGCCCTGTGCAAAAAACATTCTTGCTCAATGGACGGGCCGGCCCTGTTAGCATTTATATGTGTGCCTGAGGGGGGAAGAGAGGCTATAGCAAGGGAAGGCTATCCTGGGTAATTCCCAAACACTTTGGAGTCACTAGGTGAGCATCCAAAGGAGTGTCACCTCTGATCCTGAGCGGAAGGTAACCGCTAACAAAAGAAACTGCCAGTGGCTAGTAAAGGCAAGAGCTAGGAAAAGCAGGAGCTTTGGTACATGAACCTCACCTGATTTGCAGCTTGTCATGCTGTGAGGACTTGTGTGTATTAGTGATGCAGAGGGCTAAGATATTGGTAGCTTAACTACTGGCAGGGTGTCCCAAGATGGACAGGTCTCAGCTGAGGAGTCAGACCAAGACAAAATACCCATCAGAGCAGCAGCAGAATGGGATGTGTTGGCGGTGGAGTATAACATTTCTGTGACAATGGCAAGAGCACTAGAAATAAACTGTGAGGAAGAAAGGCCTGGAAATCTACTTCCATATCTTCCCACTAAAACCCAGGGGACAGTCAAAACAAAACAAATTGCACTACTGTGCTGGAAGATGAGACTCCCAGTTCAGAAGGCACTCAACTGGCTACCGTGGAGGAGCTGAAATCTTTTCAGTGTAAAACCAGCATGTATGATGTGGTTGGATCAAAGCCCTCGGGATGTCTGGCTGATGATGTAGCTGCGCAAGAAATGAGATTCAGAAGCTGCAAAGATGTCTTACATATTGGGACATGGAACCTATGAAGCATGAACCAAGGGAAGTTGGAGGTGGTCAACAATGAAAGAATGCTAGAAGCCTAAAAAATAAGATGGGAGAATTAGAATATACAGCACTAAATGAGCGGTTAGATATGATTGGTATCTCAGAGACATGGTGGAAAGACAACCAGTGGGACACTACATTACCTGCGTACAAACTATATGATAATGATAGAGCAGATCAAATTGGTGGAGGGGTTGCACTCTATGTTAGAGATGGCATTGAGTCACAAAGGTTTTGAACTTTGCAGGAAGCAAAATATACTGTAGCATCTCTATGGATTGAAATTCCATGTAAAAAGGGGAAGGGGAAGGGGAAGGGGAAAGCAATGGCAGTAGTGGTGTACTATTGACTGCTTGACCAGAATGAACACATGGATGATGAAATGCTCAAAGAAATCAGGGAAGCTAACAAAGATTACAGCACAGTAATAATAATGGGTGATTTCAATTACCCCAGTACTATCTAGGTCAGTGTCACGGCAGGACATGCTAGGGAGATAAAGTTTTTAGATGAAATAAATGACTGCTTCTTGGAGCAGCTAGTTCATGAACCGACAGAGGGGAAGCCATTTTGGACTTAGTCCTTACTGAAACACAAGATCTGGTGCAAGAGATAAGGGTGATGGCGCCATTTGGCAATAGTGATTATAGCATGATCATATTTGATTTAAAAAATGGAGGAAGGGCAGCAAGGAAATCCACAGTACTACCTTTTAACTTTTGAAAGAGAGATTATGATAAAATGAGGAAAATAGTTCAGAAAAAACTAAAAGGAGGTGTTGCAAAGGTTATAGATTTACATCAAGCATGGGTGTTGTTTAAAAATACTGTCTTGGAAGCTCAGACCAGCTGTATTCCATGCTTTAAGAAAAGTGGAAGGAAGTTTAAAAAACTGCCTTGCATGGTTTAAAGGTGAGGTCAGAGAGGCTGTTGTTGCCAAAAAAGCATCTTTCAGGAAATGGAAAAAGGAGCCGAATGACAAAAACTGGAAACAACATAACCACTAGCAAGGCAACAAAGAGAGAATTTGAGAAGAAGCTTGCTGTGGAAGCAAAAACAGATAAAAAAGACTTTTTAAAGTACATCCATAGAAAAAAAACTGTGAGAGAGTCAGTTGGACCATTAGATGATAGAGGGGTAAAAGAGGAAGTAAGGGGGGACAACATGAGGAGGAATCTGGCTAAGCTTGAAGAATGGTCTAGAATTTGGCAGCTGGGATTTAATGTTAAAAAATGTAAGCTCATGCATTTGGGCTGCAGCAATCCAAGGAAGCAATATAGTATAGGGGGTGAAGTACTTTTGTCCACTAAAGAAGAGCGGGACCTAGGCGTGGTTGTGTCTGATGATCTTAAAGTAGCTAAACAGGTAGAAAAGGCAATGGCAAAAGCTAGAAGGATGCTTGGGTGCATACGGAGAGGAATGGCTAGCAGAAAAAAGCAGGTGATAATGCCTTTGTATAAGTCTTTGGTGCAACCTCATTTGGAGTATAGTGTGCAATTCTGGAGACCGCACCCTCAAAAGGATGTGAACAGGATGGAGTCGGTGCAGAGGGTGGCTACTAAAATGATTAGTGTTCTTCATTATAAAGCATATGAGGACAGATTAATATGTACACCTTAGAGGAAAGGCGGGATAGAGGTGACATGATTGAGATGTTTAAATACCTCCATGGCATAAATGTTCAGGGAGAGAGCCTCTTTCAAGTGAAAGCAAGTTCTGCTATGAGGGGACATGGGATGAGGGTGAAGGGGGATAGATTCAGGAATGATATGCAGAAATATTTCTTTACGGAAAGAGTAGTGGATCTGTGGAATAGTCTCCCAGTGGAGGTGGTAGAGATGAGGACAGTAACTGAAATAAAAAAAGCATGGGACAAACACAGAGTATCTCTAAAGGTAAAAAGAGGACTGCCATAACTGTTGATATGGAAGGATAGACTAGATAGGCCATGTGGTCTTTTCTGTCATCATATTTCTATGTTTCTATGTTTCTAAGGCCATAGCGGAGAGACTGAATGAATTCTTTGCTTTGGTCTTTACTGAGGAAGATGTAGGGATGTTACCCATTACTGAAATTGTATTTAAAGGTGATGCCACAGAAGAATTGAAAAGAAATATCAATACATCATGAAGATGTATTACAACTATTTGATAAACTGAAGAGCAACAAATCACATGGACTGGATGGTATACATCCAAGAGTGTTGAAAGAACTGAAATATGAGATTGCAGACCCACTATTAGTAATCTGTGAACTATCATTAAAATCATCTGCAATTTTGAAAAGGGTTCCAGGGGTAATCTGAGAAAGCGTAGTTACTCACCTGTAACAGGTGTTCTCCAGGGACAGCAGGAATCAGTCCTCACTTATGGGTAACGTTGGCACTGATGGAGCCCATGCGAAGCAATTCCCCAGCTTTCAAAGAAAGCCTTTGGGATTGCTGCCATGCATGTGTGGTTCTCTTCCTGCTTAAAGGTGCCATCTTGCTCAGTCAGGTCCCTTAGCTAGAGCTCTACTAAGCAGATGGCAAGGGAAGGACAAAAATAGCAGCTCTTCAGGGGAGGTGGGAGGGTAGTGAGCACTGATCCCTGCTGTCCCTGGAGAACACCTGTCACAGGTGAGTAACTATGCTTTCTCCGTTAACAAGCAGGAAGTCAGTCCTCACTTATGGGACTCCCAGCTACAGGCTACCGTTCCTGTAACCCAAAACGCCTCTGCAAGGCTGTGAGAAGAAGTCGATGCCCAAAGGAGCCAGAGTCTTCGGGTCGCTGGGGCGAAGCTCTCGGTAGCTGTCAAAGAAGGTCGGAGGGCAGGTGTTGCATATACCCCAGACACATTACGGAGTACAACTTGGCCGAAGGCGCTGTCCCAGCAGGACTCCCTCTCCAGGCAATAGTGTACAGCGAAAGTATTCACTGAAGACCAGGTAGCAGCCCGGCAGATGTCCGTTAAAGGCACTGAGCAGAGAGAAGCCACCGAAGCCGCCTTGGCTCAGACTCTGTGCACTGTGACCCAGTTGGGCGCCCGCCTTTGCTTGGGTGAAGGCAATGCAGTCCGCCACCCAGATGGAGATGGTGCATTTGGTGTCTGCCTGCCCCAGGCAATTGGGGTCATAGGTGACAAAGAGCTGGTCAGACTTGTGATGAACATGGGTACACTGCAGGTAGAAGGCAAGAGCCCTCTTGTAGTTGAATGTATGCAACACCACAGATGCCTGGTCAGCATGCGGTCTCAGGAAGAAGGTCGGTAAGACTATCTCCTGATTGAGATGAAAGTCCAAGACTACCTTCGGTAGGAACTTGAGATGGGTGTGGAGGACCACCCTGTTCCCATAAAACCTGGTGTATGGAGCCTCAGCCATGAGAGCCTGAAGTTCACTGACTCGGTGAGCCAAAGTCAAAGCCACCAGGAAGACCACCATCCAGGAGAGATGCCGAAGCAAGCACATCGCCATCGGCTCGAAGGATGCTCGTGTAAGCTGCATCAGCACCACATTGAGGTCCCACTCCGCCAGAGGAGGCCGGATGGGAGGTTTAGAAAGCAAGAGACCTCGCATGAAGCGGGAGACCAAGGGCTGCCCCGAGAGGAGTTTCCCCTCAATGGGGAGGTGGTTCGCTGAAATGGCGTTCAGGTGTACCCTGACCAAATTGGATTTCAACCCTGCCTTTGAGAGGTGGAGGAGATACTGGAGGATCCACTGCGTAGAGCAGGAGAACAGGTTGATCTGTAGCTCAGAGCACCAGGTTGAGAAGCATCACCACTTAAAGGAGTATGCCCGTCTCATTGAGTCCTTCCTCTACGCGAAGAGAACCTCCTCAATCTCCTCCAGGAGGTGCAGCGGAGCTAAGGCGACCCGTTCAGCCAGCAGCAATACCCAACCCTCCTCCTGTGTCAACAGGCCCGGAGCACATCCCAGGGTGACTGGGGGCTCGGACGAGAGCCAGAGCAGAAGCCGGAACCAAGGCTGTCGAGGCCACGAGGGGGCCACAAGGATCACCAAAGCTCAGTCCCGCTGAACCTTCTGGAGAGTCCTTGCAAGGACAGGAGTGAGAGGGAACATGTAAAGAAGGTCCATAGGTCTAGCTCAAGAGGAGCACATCCAAGGCCACCCTGCTTGGATGCAGAACCGGGCTGCAGAAGCGGGGAAGTTGGGTGTTCACCAGGCTGGCAAACAGGTCCATTGATGGGGTCCCCCACCGATGGAACAAGACGTTGGCGACCTCTGGATCCAGGCGCCACTCATGTGGGTGGAGGATCCTGCTGAGTTTGTCTGCAAGGACATTCTCGTGGCCTGGGAGGTAGACCGCTCGCAGTGTCATCCCCCAACGAAACGCAAAGGAGTAAAGGAGGATCGTCTCTCAGCAGAGAAGGCATGATCCTGCCCCCCTCCTTATTTATGTAAAACATGGCTACCCTGTTGTTGGTCTGCACAAGCACCGACTTCTCCCTCAGATGCAATGCAATGTGTGCCTTCGAGTCAGTCCTGACTCCTGGCGACCCAGAAGCTCCTGGGTTTTCTTGGCAGTGTCACTGGAAGTAGATTGCCAGGCCTTTCTTCTGAGGCAATGGAGGGTTAAGTGACTTGCCCAAGGCCACAAGGAGTGCTAGTGGGAACCGAACCCTGGTTGCTTGGTTACCAAGCCAGTGTGTTCTAACCACTAGGCTACTCCACCCTTCCACGGAGAAACATTATTGCAGATGTGAGATGGATCCTTGAAAAGACTAAAGAATTCCAAAAGGATATCTATATGTGTTTTATTGACTACAGCAAGGCTTTTGACTGTATAAACCATGAGAAACTCTGGGCCACATTAAGAAGCATCGGTATACCAGAACACCTGATTGTTATCTTGCATAACTTTTACATTGATCAAGAAGCAACAGTTTGAATGAAACAAGGAAAAATAGTATAGTTTAAAATCAGCAAAGGTGTATGACAAGGCTGCATACTATCCCCCTACCTGTTTAATTTATATGCATAAAAAACCAACAGAGAAACAGGACTGTATGAAGACAACCAAGGTGTGAAGTTGGTGGAAGACTCATCAACAACCTTCTCAACGTTGATGATACCACATTACTGGCTGAAAGTGAAGAAGATTGGAAACATTTGCTTCTCAAGATCAAGGAACATAATTTTAAAAAGGGCGTGCACCTTAATTTAAATACACAAGATCCTGACACTGGCAAAATCAGTAAGTTCATCGTTGATGGAGAAAAAAATTGAAATAGTGGACAATTTTAACCTACTTGTATCAACTGTCAATAAAGAAACAACAAACAGTCAAGAAATCCAATGATGCATTGCTCTTGGCAGAATGGTTATAAAGAACTAGACAAGATTCTCAAGAGCAGAGATGTCTCTCTTCATATAAAGATTTGACTCATTCAAGCCATGGAATTTTCAAGAATGTCATATGGATGCAAAAGTTGGACAGTGAAAAAGACAGGAAGAAATTCAATGCCTTTGAATTATGGTGCTAGTGATGAATACTGTGTATAGCATAGACTGCTCAAAGAACAAACCAGACAGTACTAGAGGAGATCAAATCTAAGCTATCTTTAGAAGCTCAGATGACAAAACTTTGACTTTCATACTTTGGACACATCATGAGAAGAGAGAGATCATTAAAGAAAGGCATTGCGCTCGGCAAGGTAGAAGGTCAACACAAAAGAAGAAGGCCAGCAATGAGATGAAGCAATACAATAACAGCAGCTATGGGTGCCACTCTGTCAACAATGAGCCACCTGACGCAGTTTAGGACAACTATCTAAAGGGTCGCTATGAGTTGGCATCGGCTCTACGGCACTTAACAAAACAGTATCTGATGAGGCACTGCTCATCGATGAGGTCCAGGAATTGGATCCTGAGCCTGTAGACCCTCTGATATGGGTGCCTTCTGGTTGCACTTCTGTACTCCCTGTGAGCCTCATGAAGCATGACCACACACAAAACATGTGTTCATCTCATCCATAGTTCCTACTTCTTACCACCAGCACAAATTGACTCCCATCACCATCATTCAGTGTCTCCCATAACTGCACATGAATATGAACTTTTCATGCACACACACACACACACACACACACACATACATACACACAGACACGGGCAACAGGAACCACACAGAGAATGAGAGGCTGCAGGGAACAATGGGGCACATACAGACAGGCCACAGGGAACTAGACTACAGGGATACAGATGCATCAAAGGCCAGGAAGTGGGTCTCTGAGGGGTTGGGATTGGATAGGAGGGAATGAGGGAGTGGGAATCTACAAGGGTCTTGGAAAGGAGAAGGAGAATAGGTTTTGGAAAGGCACAAGATACACTGCAAAGAACAAATGGTAGCAGAAAAGACACTAATGTAGACACAGATACCTGTCAAGTCAAAAGCTCACATGCCAAACTCCTGCAGTCACCAATGTCACATGCAGTCCGAACAGAAAACAAAGTTCCACCCTTATTCATGATTTATAGCAGGTGTAGACTGGCATGTTAAAAAATCCACACTTCATGTGTCTGGTCTATGTGAAACGCATCATGAATGTATAGGTGCTGGTGCCACCCAGGCTGACCACAAAAATGCTCCAAAATGCCCATGGCGGAGACATGCAGAGATTGACATGCCTGGCACAGAAACATGCATCTTGCAGTCTTTCTAAAATGGTGTTTTGAATATGGGTGTGGCTTCCACATTTTTTTGCCACTGCATCCACATTTATTAAAAAGAAATTATCCAGATAGCAGTGATATTCAACAGATAGCAGCAAATCTAGATAGTGGCTAATAGAAAGCCTAAACTAAATGGATAGTGCTAGTGTGGTCACTGCAGTATATGTATATTCCACACCACTACCTAAATAGATAGCAGTGCTGAATATTTATATTACCTTAAATTCAGCAACTGGTGATTGAAATAACACAGAGATCATGCAGGAAGAATACTAACCATAAAAAAATACATTTTGCCCACAGATTAACATGAGAAATGGGACCAACAGGTCTGGCAGTCAAATTTCCCTGGTATTTTATAAAAGACTCTGCAGAAATAAGCAGAAAGATGTGTATTTGCCTGCACATCCAGTGGGAGCAGTGATTTTCCAAAGCTGCATATAGGAAAAAAGAACAGCATCACCCGGCAACTTTCAAGAATACAGTAAATGCAGTGAATATATCTGGAAGTGGGCATGTTGCAACTCCCATGTAGGCATTGGAGCAGGTGGAAAAGCCAATGGAAAATGTGTTTACAATATACATGTATTCTTACTGTAAAAATGGAGATACCAATATATATCTTGGCTCACCCTAACCATGTTTGGGCCATATCCCCTTGAGAGTTCTTCACCCCAAGGATCTACTCATGTAAATAGATTTCTGAAATTGCTACTTATACATATAGCCAAACTGCATGTGTAAATGCCACTATTTACACATATAGAGGGTAATTTTCTAAAAAGCTGTCAAGATTTACACACATAAATCTAGGTATTTTCATCATATACAGGAGTAAATGGGCACTTACACTTATACATGACATGGCTGTTTTTCTTTTAAGTACCCACATTGGCCAAACACGCACAATTACATTATGGGTATGCACAGCAGCAGAGTTTGGGTGGAGTGTGGGTATAATGCAAAATGACATGCACAAATTATATTGTTAAGTTGGTGCTAAGTGCTGTTGAGTTAGTGTCGACCTTCTGGATAGTTGCCCTAAACTGTGTTCGTTCTTCAGTCAGACGGCAAATTGTTGATAGAATGGCATCCATACATGCTGTTATTGTATCAATCCATTGCATTGCTGACCTTCCTCTTTGCACTGACCTACCATCTTGCCAAGTGTGATGTCTTTCTCTAATAATCGTTCTCTTCACATGATGTGTCCAAAGTATGGAAGTTGAGTCTTGTCACGTGAGCTTCTAAAGAAAGCTTAGGTTTGATCTCCTCTAGTACCGACTTGTTTGCTCTTCGGGCAGTCTATGGCATACACAGTATTCTTTGCCAACACCACAGTATTCTTTGCCAACACATAATTAAAAAGCATCAATTTTATTTGGGTCTTTCTTCTTTTTTTTTTATTTTATATTTATAAATTTTACATAATCAATCCAGACAATGAACATTCTGAATCTGAATCCGAAAAAACAATAAGGAGAAATCAATTTAGAAAAACCAAAGATCTTCTACAAACAACAACATCCCTGGAATAGACCACAATAGATAAACCCCACAATAGGATCAAAGAATAAAGAAATAAAATACAACACAAACGTCTTATCAAACCAAAAAAATGATATCATAGGAGCATAGATTATATTATATGGCAGCCGAAGAGATCCAAGATGGCGGAGGAGTAGGACGCTGAGGTGGAGCGTTCCGCATCAGTCGTGCATCATTCCTAGATGGGGAGGAAACGGAAGCAACGTACTCAGCAGCCCCCGGAGGTTTCGACCCCGACTGGAGGTTTGGTGCAGTCTTCGATTGCGGCCTTCTGCGTTCCATCGACGCCTATGGCTTCGGCGGATCCTGGGGAGTGTTCTTCGGATATGAGCTCTGAAGGGGTGTTTTTGAGTCCCCTGCAAGTGCCGCCAGTTCAGCCTGGTTCTGGTCCCACGGGGGAGCATCCTGGAGGTGCCTCCCCGTTGTTGGAGTTGCCCACGGCCGTGGGGGTTTCCTCCGTGAAGAATGAGGGGACAGCAGTCATCGGTGAGTTCGCCGAAGGGGGTCGAGTGAGAATTTCCTCCCCCCTTGTGCGTGCAGAAGTGAAACAGATCTCACCTGGGCTGCATGGTCCTGTGGAATTCAGTCTGCCTGGGTTTGTGGAGAAACCGGCCCGGGTTACTTTAGAGAGCTTGTGGGAAGTTATCTCAGCCTTACAACAAACTCTCCTTCCCTTTGTTACTTCCTTTGCCCACCAGATGGAAGCTGTTAAAGTCCAGTGTTCTTCGTTGAACTCTGCTTTGGCTGCTCAGTCTACTAGGGTTGCCACCCTTGAAGCTAAAGTGGAGGATCTGGAGTCCCTAAAGGCTGTCAATGAGAAAGACAGGTTGGTTCAGTTAAGAAGGATTGAGTTCTTGGATAATTCTCTTCGGAAGAACAATTTGAGGTTTCTGAACTTTCCCCGGTCGCCTTTGATTGCCTCAATGGACCTGGTCCGTAAGTTTTTCATTGAGGTTTTGCAGATGCCAGCAGAGTCGCTGCCTCCTCTTGTGAGAACCCAGTATGTATCAGTATCTTTCCTGGGCCCTGGGTTACAGCAGGTTCCTGATGTGGGAGATGAGTCGTCTCAACTTGATTTATCAACTTTTCTGGAATCTTCTTTAGAGGTGGTGACTAGCAGGGCTACATTATTGGTTCAGTTTGCTTTTGAGTCTGATAGAAACACTGTACTAAGATTATATTTCCGCAAATTATCTGTCACTCAGTTTATGGGCTCAAAAATTCTAATTTTTCCTGATTTGGCTAGGGACACGCAGAAGAGGCGGAAGGGGTTCCCTGCTTTACGCCAGAGAACCGTCGCCTTGGGTGCTGTGTTTAAGTTGAGATATCCTTGTAAATGTATGGTGAATTTAAGTTCTAATCAGTATTTGTTTTTTGAGCCCAGACAACTGTTGCAATTTCTTGATTCTAGGGAGAAGGGGGGTGGTGGGGATACTCCCCGGTCTTTCTTCTTCATTGTCCAACTTTTGCATCCATATGACATTACTGAAAATACCATGGCTTGGACAAGTTGAATCTTTTCATGGAGAAATACATCTCTTGCTCTTGAGAATCTTGTCTATGTCCTGATCTATTATGCCAAGAGCAATGCGTTGTCAGATTTCTTGAATGCTTGTCATTTCTTTATTGGTTATTGATACAATCAGGTTAAAAAATGTTCATTATGAACTTACTGATTTTGTCTGTTGCCAGAATTTTTAATTTTTTCACGTTAAGGAGCAGACCCATTTAAGACTATGTGCCTTGATCTCGAGAAGTAAATGTTTCAAATCATCTTCACTTTCAGCCAGTAATGTGGTATCGTCAGCACAGAGAAGGTTGTTGATGAGTTTTCCATCAATATTCACACCTCAGTTGTCTTCACACAGTCCTGCTTCTTTGTTAATTTGTTCTGCATGCAAATTAAACAAGTAGGGGGAAAGTATGCAGTTGTACAACTTTGCTGATTTTAAACCATTCTGTTTCTCCTAGTTCTGTTCTGTTGCTTCTTGATCATAGCCTAGAGTTTCTCATGATTTACACAATCAAAGGTCTTGCTGTAGTCAATAAAATACATATAGATGTCATTTTGGTATTCTTTTGTCTTTTCAAGAATTCATCCCACATCTGCAATGATGTCTCTCGTTCCTCGCCTTTTCCTGAACCCTGCTTGCACGTCAGACAGTTCTCATTCTAGGTATGGTTGTAGGCTCCACTAGATGAACTTGAGTAGAATCTTGCTGGCATTTGATAATTGTGTGATAATTTCCACAATCCATGGGATTGCCTTTCTTCAGTATTGGTATGAACACAAATGTTTTCCAGTCAGTTGGCCATAAGAACATAAGAACATAAGATATGCATACTGGGTCAGACCAAGGTCCATCAAGCCCAGTATCCTGTTTCCAACAGTGGCCAATCTAGGTCATACGTACCTAGCAGTTTCCCCAAAAGACACAGGTTCCACAATGCTTGTATTGGGTCAAGCATTGATATCCTGGGTCCCCCTTCTTAATAATGGTTTATGGACCTTTCCTCCAGGAACTTGTCCAAACCTTTTTTTAACCCAGCTACACTAACAGCCTTTACTACATCCTCCGGTAACAAATTCCAGAGTTAGATTACACGTTGAGTGAAATCAAATTTTCTTTTATTAGTCTTAAATAGTTTACCCTGCAGCTTCATTGCATGTCCCCTAGTCTTTCTATATTCTAATAACGTAAACAGTCGATCTACGTTTACCCGTTCCACTCCATTCATTAATTTATAGACTTCTATCATATCTCCCCTCAGCCGTCTCTTTTCCAGGTTAAAGAGCCCTAACCTTTTTAGCCTTTCTTCATAGGAGTATCCTTCCATCCCCTTTACCATTTTGGTGGCTCTTCTCTGAACCTTTTCTAATAACGCTATATCCTTTTTAAGATACGGCGACCAGAATTGCACACAATATTCAAGGTGCGGTCTCACCATGGAACGATATAGAGGCATTATAATATCTTTTGTTTATTTTCCATTCCTTTCCTTATGATACCTAGCATTCTATTTGCTCTCTTGGCTGCCGCTGCACACTGGGCCGAAGGTTTTAACATCTTATCCACAATGACGCCTAAATCTTTTTCCTGGGTGGTGGTTCCTAATGTGGAACCTTGCATCGTGTAACCATAGTTTGGGTTGTTCTTCCCTAGATGCATAACTTTGCACTTGTCCACATTGAATTTCATCTGCCATTTTGATGCCCATTCTTCCAATTTATCAAGATCCTCTTGCAATTTTCCACAATCCTCTTGGGTTTTAACAACTTGAAATAGTTTTGTGTCATCTGCAAATTTGATAACCTCACTCGTTATTCCACTTTCCAGGTCATTTATGAATATGTCAAAGAGCAGCGGACCGAGCACAGATCCCTGGGGTACACCACTATTCACCTTTCTCCATTTGGAAAATTGGCCATTTAGCCCAACCCTCTGCTTTCTATCTTTAAACCAGTTCCTGATCCACAGTAGTACACTGCCTCCTATCCCATGACTCTTTAGTTTTGCCAAAAGTCTTTGATGAGGGACCTTGTCAAAGGCTTTCTGAAAGTCCAGAAACACTATATCAACCGACTCACCTTTGTCCACCTGTTTATTCACACTTTCAAAAAAACATAACAGATTAGTAAGACAAGATCTTCCTTGTCTAAAGCCATGTTGGCTGTCTCCCATTAGGCTATGACTATCTACACGCTGAGTAATTTTATTCTTTATGATGGTTTCTACCATTTTTCCAGGGAAAGACGTGAGGCTCACCGGTCTGTAGTTTTCCGGATCACCCCTCGAACCCTTTTTAAAAATTGGTGTTACATTGGCGATCTGCCAATCTTCAGGTATTAGAGATGATTTTAATGATAGTTCACAGATTACTAATAGCAGGTCTGCAATCTCATATTTCAGTTCTTTCAACACCCTTGGATGTATACCATCCGGCCCAGGTGATTTGCTACTCTTCAGTTTATCTAATAGTTGTAACACATCTTCCCGATGTATCGATATTTTCTTCATTTCTTCCGTACCTTTAAATACCACTTCAGTCATGGGTAACATCCCTACATCTTCCTCAGTAAAGACCGAAGCAAAGAATTCATTCAGTCTCTCCGCTATCGCCTTGTCGCCTCTTAGTGCCCCTTTAACTCCTCTGTCATCTAATGGTCCAACTGACTCTCTCACAGGTTTTTTGCAACGAATGTAGTTGAAAAAATCTTTATTTCGCGTTTTTGCTTCCGCAGCAAGATTCTTCTCAAATTCTCTCTTTACCTTCTTTATCGATGCCTTGCATTTGACCTGTCAGTGCTTGTGCTGTTTCCAGGTTTCATTGTTTGGCTCTTTTTTCCATTTACTGAAAGATGCTTTCTTGGCAACAACAGCCTCTCTGACCTCACCTTTAAACCATGCTGGCAGTTTTTTGGACTTCCTTCCACTTTTCTTAAAGCGTGGAATACAGCTGGTCTGGGCTTCCAAGATAGTATTTTTCAACAACACCTAAGCTTGATGTAAGTCTTTAACCTTTGCAACTGCTCCATTTAGTTTTTTCTTAACTATTTTCCTCATTTTATCATAGTTTCCCTTTCGAAAGTTAAAAGGTAATACTGTGGATTTCCTTACTATCCCTCCTCCACTAATTAAATCAAAGGCGATCATGCTATGATCACTATTGCAAAGTGCACCCAACACCCTTATCTCTTGCACTAGATCTGGTGTTCCACTAAGGACTAGGTCTAATATGGCTTCCCCTCTGGTCGGTTCATGAACCAGCTGCTCCAAGAAGCAGTTATTTATGTCATCAAGGAATTTTATCTCCCTAGCATGTCCTGCCATGACACTGACCCAGTCGATAGCAGGGTAATTGAAATCACCCATTATTATTACTGCGCTCTAACTTTTGTTAGCTTCCTTGATTTCTTTGAGCATTTCATCATCCATTTGTTCGTTCTGGCCAGGCGGTCGATAGTACACCCCCACCGCCATCGCCTACCCCTTTTTACATGGAATTTCAATCCATAGAAATTCTACAGCAAATTTTGTTTCCTGCAAAACTTTAATCCTTTCTGACTCAATGCCCTCTCTATCATAGAGTGCAACCCCTCCACCAATTTGATCAGCTCTATCATTACGATATAGTTTGTACCCAGGTATCACAGTGTCCCACTGGTTGTCCTCCTTCCACCATGTCTCTGATATTCCAATCACATCTAACCTCTCATTTAGTGCTATATATTCTAACGCTCCCATCTTATTTTTTAGACTTCTAGCATTTGCATACAAGCATTTTAGAGACTGTATTTTATTCATATTAATTTGGCTGTTGGTAGACATGGGTAATTTGGGATCTTTAAACTCTGTCTGCTCCATACTTGAGGGCATTTGGGCTACTTTACTCTTTTTTGGAACCTCTCTGCTTTTGGTAGTATCCTTCAAGGATACATTCTTCTGAACCATCTGCTCTTGGGCGACTGTCGGCTTTCCCCTATTATCTAGTTTAAAAGCTGCTCTATCTCTTTTTTAAAAGTTAATGCCAGCAGCCTGGTTCCATCCCGGTTAAGGTGAAGCCCATCCCTTCGGAAGAGCCCCTCCTTTCCCCAGAATGTACCCCAGTTCCTAACAAATCCAAACCCCTCATCTCTGCACCATTGTCTCATCCACGCATTGAGACTCCGGATCTCTGCCTGCCTTTTGGGTCCTGCACGTGGAACGGGAAGCATTTCGGAGAACGCTACCCTGGAAGTTCTGGATTTCAACTTCCTACCTAAAAGCCTAAATTTAGCCTCCAGAACCTCCCTACCATATTTTCCTATGTCATTGGTACCGACATGTAGCAAGACAGCAGACTCCTCCCCAGCACTATCTAAGACCTTATCTAGGTGGCGCATGAGGTCCACTATCTTCGCACCAGGCAGGCATGTTAGCAAGCGATCCTCACGTCCATCAGCCACCCAGCTATCTACATGCCTAATGATCGAATCACCAACTATAACGGCTGTCCTAACCCTTCCCTCATGGGCACATGGCCCTGGAGAAACTTCCTCAGTGAGAGAGGGTTTTACATCACCTGGAGGACAGGTCCTAGTTACAGGATCACTTCCTGCCACACCAGGGTGATGCTGTCCTGTCACGTGACCTCTCTCCTCCATGGCAACAGGGACGCTGCCAGACTGGAGGTGGGACTTCAGGACTATATCCCTGTAGGTCTCGTCTATGTACCTCTCTGTCTTTCTTATGTTTTCCAAGTCTGCTACTCTAGCCTCTAGAAAACGGACTCGTTCCCTGAGAGCAAAGAGCTCCTTGCACACGTAGAACCTCTCACCAACTGGGAGAAAATCATATATGTGACATTCAATGCAAAAGACTGGAAAGCCCCCATCCCGCTGCTGGACTGCTGTCTGCATCTTAGTTTTAAGTTTTTGTTTAGATCTTTAAGTTCCTTACTTACTAAGGGTTGCTATGGATATTTATACCATTAAAACTGTACCTAAAACGTTTAATATACCTTGTTCACCTGAAGCTTAATTAATCTCAGGTCCTTAGTGTATGTCTGATTTGGGTAACAAGCTTCACCTGAGAGCACCTCCTGTCTTTTAAGATATGTAAGTACCTATAAAGCTACGATTATCCCAGGGGTGGGTCGGTGTTATCTTCCAAATTTCCTGGCAGAGCCTTTGAAGTATGGGGTCTATTCTGTCCCATGAATAGCGGGGATGTATGCCCCACTGGGACATCCATCACCACTATTCACCCTCCTTCCATTCCCAGCAGAAGCCTCCCCATACAAACAAGGAGTTTGTATGGGGAGACTAAGTTGGGGGTAGAAGGGGGCATTGTGGAGGTGGACTGAGGGTGGGGCATGGGCGGTCTGCAACTCCGGATGTACAGAGCCGATTCTGAGATCGGCCCTGTATGTCCGGGGTCAGAAAACTGGATGGGGATAGCAGACCCAGGCAGTGTCAAAAAGGTGAGGGGGTGCAGGGGATTTCTCGCAGCCTGACTCTGGCCATGGAAGGCCAGATCGGGGGTCGTGCTGCAGGGAAAGAAGAATGTGGTTGACGGCTGGGGATCACAGCTCCTGAATGAAGCCATGGTGCCATGGCAACAGGACACCATGGCACCACGGCTCCATTCAGGAGCCTGACTGAGTTAACTGGGCAGAGGCCTGTATGTGTAGGCTGATTGGAATCAGGTCTTGGCTTACACGTACAGGCCTAGATCCGATTCTGATCCCAAGGGGCATGTCTAGCCCCCACGGGATCAGAATTGGTCTTCCTCTGTGTGTCCCATTCCGATCAGACTCACAGGGTCCTGGATGCACTCTTTGGAATGTGCCTCCATGGTAACAGCTGCATTTGATTGCTGCAAATACTTCAATGGAAATACCATCAATATCTGATGCTTTGTTTTTTAATAATGTTTTCAATGTTGTTTTGACTTCTTCTTTCATTACCAAGGGTTCCTGATCAGCAGGTACAAGTTGAATCAGCTATTGATGACTTGATCTTTATGCTATGACTTTATATTCTTTCCAGGTTTTCTTGCTCTTCTCAGCATCATTCAACATGGATCCTTGAGCATCTTTTAGCATTCAAATTCAAGGCTAGAAGTTTCTCTTTAACTCTTTTAGCTTTAGGAAAAACAATCTTGTTCTTCTTCTAATAGTTTCTGATTCTATTTCTTTACATGCATCTTGCTCATCTTGCTGAATGTTGGAAATATCTGTTAAGTTCTTCTCCTCTGGCTTTAGCTTCTCTGCTTTTCTGAGCAAATTTTTTCTGTCATCCATTTTGCCCATTTTTGCATTTTCATGTTTTGTAGAAACTTCTCAGTTTCTTCAAGCACAACCTTTTTGATGTCACCTCAATACTCTGTTGGTGCCGGGGCTATAACTGTGCTCTGGCATTGAATATTGGGTTGTCCGGTTAGATTCTGTGGCAAAACCTAGTCCTGTGTTTACTGTCCCTGACTTTTGCTACATGTTGCTAACCAGGCAGCGGCTCATAGTAACATAATTACATAGTATATGACGGTCCATCTAATCTGCCTAGTAAGGTGGCTAGAGTGGTTGTAACTGCAGTTCCATGCAGGTCACCCCCCTCTATTCCTGTGTTTGGAGCTGTACCTGCTGCTCCTTGCAGGTCAGCCCCCCTCTATTTATTAAAGTATAAAAGATATTTAAGTTTGCTTTGATTTCAACCTCTTGCTAAAAAGAGATCTACTCTGCCTGTCCCATGCCATTTTGAATTCCGTCACTGTATTTGCCCTCACCATCTCCATCCGGAGGACATACCAAACATCCACCACTTTTTCAGTGAAAAAGTATTTCCTGATGTTGCTTTTAAGTTTGCCACTTTGCAGCTTCATTTTATGCCCTCTAGTTTTACAGCTTCCTCTTCTTTGAAAAAGGTTTGTTTGTTCATTAATACCCTTTAAGTATTTAAAGGTCTGTATCATATCTCTCCTGTTTCTCCTATCTTCTAGGGTAGACATATTAAGGTCTTCAAGTTTCTTCTCATACATCATCTCGTGCAGGCTCCAAATCATTTTAGTTCCTTCCTCTGAACCGTTTCAAGTCTTTCTATATCCTTTCTGAGATATGGTCTCCAAAACTAAACATAATACTCCAAATAAGGCCTCACCAACGACTTGTACAGGGACACTAATACCTCCTCCTTTCTGCTGGTTATTCCTCTCTTTGTGCAGCCCAGCATCCAGCTGGCTTTGTCTACTGGCTTGTCGTATTGTTTCGCCACCTTGAGATCCTCAGACACTAGTACTCCAAGGTTCCTCTCTTGGTCCGTGCACATCAACCTCTCTCCCCCCATCACATACAATTCCCTTGGATTTCTGCATCCCAAGTGCACTGCACATCTTCTCATTAAATATTAATTGCCAAGCATTAGAACATTCTTCCAGCTTTTGTAGATCTTTCCTCATGTTGTCTACTCCTGAGGTATCTCCACTTCCCGGTTAGTAATGGGTGATGCCCCATAACACCCCTGGCACACCCTGATGCTAACTGGTTAACATTAAGGCATGCAGCGGCGGCACCTACAGTGGCTCTAATCATGTCTGCCAACCATGCAAATGTCTTTGAATATTGGACCCTATATGTTTAAGAGCAAAATTCAATCACTGAACACATAAAGTGGCATTTTAGAAAGGCCGTTCAAGTGCTATCTGGGACTTCTGGGTCAAAATCTTTATCTTTATTGAAGAGCTTGATTGACCGCTCAAGCAGCAGCATCAGATCAGTTTACAAAAATTACAGGTAGTTCAAAACAGTAAACGTAAAAGGAAATGGAACACTATTAACTGACAGGAGAGAAAGAGAAAGGCACTCAGAAAATAGGGAGGAGGACTAAGAGTAGGGTTGGGGGTGACAGTAATAGTAGAAGAGGGGAATGCAGCAGGCAACCTAAGGAGGCAAGGAGTTAGGAAGGCTGAAGGCCAACTGAAAAAGATGAGTTTTTATGGATGCTTTGAAACTGGTAAATGATGGTTCAAAGCAGAGAGTTATAGGAAGGGAAATCTAGCAAGCTGGGACCCAGACAGAAGAAAGCAGATGCCCGAGTGCACTCCGGGTGGGCAAGAGTGATGGAGGGAAGAACCAGACGATGGTTTTGGATAGGGCATAGTAAGCGATAAGGAGTATGAAAATGGAGCAGGTTGGTGAGATATTGGGGAATGCCCGTATGAATAGTTCTTTGAATGAAAATGAGAATTTTGTACGGTATTCTGAAGGGAACAGGAACCAATGGAGATGGATCAACAGTGGGGTGATGTGGTCAAATCTGGAAGAATGTGTGAGGAGTCGTGCAGCTGTATTCTGTAACAGTTGAAGCCTCTGTAATTGATATTGAGGGACACTGGCCAGCACAACATTACAATAATCGAGCCTTGAGGTTATCAGGGCAAGAAGAAGAAGTGTCAGAGAGGGAGTGGAAAGGAAAGGATGGACTGTACAAATTTGGCTTAGGGAATAGAATGCGTGATGGGTAAGAGTAGAGGTATGTTCTGCAAAAGAAAGGGAGGAGTCCAGGTGACACCCAAGTAATGAAAGAAGGAAACAAGAAGGATAGAAGTGTCAGAGATTACCAGAGCCAGAGAGGGAGTAGGTGTGCCAAAATGTGGCAGTAGACTTGGATGGATTGAGATGTAAGTAATTTGTGGACAGGATGTCTATTTTCTGGTCTGATTTTGGAAACATTTTTGTTTTATGTGCCCTCAAGTCAACGCTGACTCTTGGTGGCCCAGCATCCCTTGGATTTTCTTGGCAAGGTAAGACTAGAAGCAGATTACCAGGCCTTTTCTTCTGAGGCAATGGAGGGTAAAGTGACTTGCCCAAGGTCACAAGGCATACCAGTGGAAACTGAACCCTGTTGTCTTGAGTACTAAGCTGTTGCTCTAACTACTAGGCTACTCCTCTACTTTGAAACATAGACGCTCCTAATGTGGTTGATTGTGCTGGCATCCACATAATTATCGCCGCTACAAACACTTGGGGCAGGGATGTTTATCTCCTACTATTTTGCATATTGGGATGTCCACCGGCATGGCAAAATGAAAACAAGAGCCTTGCTTCCTGCCAGGGTTTGCTGTTGACATGAAAAATATAGCGGCTTTGCATGTACCTCCTTCTCCTCACCCTCTTGATGTTTGGCTGGCAAAACCAGCACTTTTCCAGTGCCTATTCATGCCTGGAGCAGGTATAAACTTGGATGTGGCTCAGTATCTGCTGTACATTTCTGAAACTGGGTGAGAACAATCAGGTTCTTGGGAATGCCCTGAACACATCTATGCCACGCCCCCATTCCTACTTGAAAGTCCTCGCACGAGGGATATCTTTGAAACCACTTTCCAAAATGGCTCCAGGGAAGTCTCCATGCTTTTAAGAACATAAGAACATAAGAACATAAGATATGCCATACTGGGTCAGACCAAGGTCCATCAAGCCCAGTATTCGGTTTCCAACAGTGGCCAATCTAGGTCATATGTACCTAGCAGTTTCCCCAAGGGACACAGGTTCCACAATACTTGTATTGGTTCAAGCATTGATATCCTGGGTCCCTTCTTAATAATGGTTTATGGACCTTTCCTCCAGGAACTTGTCCAAACCTTGTTTAAACCCAGCTACACTAACAGCCTTTACTACATCCTCCGGTAACAAATTCCAGAGTTTGATTACACGTTGAGTGAAAAAATATTTTCTTTTATTAGTCTTAAATAGTTTACCCTGTAGCTTCATTGCATGTCCCCTAGTCTTTCTATATTCTGATAAGGTAAACAATCGATCTACGTTTACCCATTCCACTCCGTTCCACTCCATTCATTAATTTATAGACTTCTATCATATCTCCCCTCAGCCGTCTCTTTTCCAGGTTAAAGAGCCCTAACCTTTTTAGCCTTTCTTCATAGGAGTATCCTTCCATCCACTTTACCATTTTGGTGGCTCTTCTCTGAACCTTTTCTAAAATCGCTATATCCTTTTTAAGATATGGCGACCAGAATTGCACACAATATTCAAGGTGCGGTCTCACCATGGAACGATATAGAGGCATTATAATATCTTTTGTTTTATTTTCCATTCCTTTCCTTATCATACCACGCATTCTATTTGCTCTCTTGGCCGCTGCTGCACACTGGGCCGAGGGTTTTAACATGGTATCCACAATGACGCCTAAATCTTTTTCCTGGCTGGTGGTTCCCAATGTGGAACCTTGCATCGTGTAACCATAGTTTGGGTTGTTCTTCCCTAAGTGCATAACCTTGCACTTGTCCACATTAAATTTCATCTGCCATTTTGATGCCCAGTCTTCCAAATTATCAAGATCCTCTTGCAATTTTCCACAATCCTCTTGGGTTTTAACAACTTTAAATAGTTTTGTGTCATCTGCAAATTTGATAACCTCACTCGTTATTCCACTTTCCAGGTCATTTATGAATATGCCAAAAAGCAGTGGACCCAGCACAGATCCCTGGGGTACACCACTATTCACCTTTCTCCATTGGGAAAATTGGCCATTTAGCCCTACCCTCTGCTTTCTATCTTTTAACCAGTTCCTGATCCACAATAGTACACTGCCTCCTATCCCATGACTCTTTAGTTTTGCAAAAGTCTCTCATGAGGGACCTTGTCAAAGGCTTTCTGAAAGTCCAGATACACAATATCAACCAACTCACCTTTGTCCACCTGATTATTCACTCCTTCAAAAAAAAACATCTGTATGCCTGTTTTCAGTCGTCCATTGCATGAATAGGGATTTTAAAATGACCCCCATAATTACATAGCCATGTAGTGAGGCAAAAGTAGCAATCTAACTTTAAACATGTAACTATTCATTTAAAATAATGATAGATGGATTTTTTCTAGGTTGGCACTTATATGAATAGTGTCGTTGAAAATACATATATATAGGCATCTACGGTTTTCCATAAAATAGCATAAAAGAGGTGACCTGTTATAAATGATCCTCTTAGTTAAATGGTGGCTGCACCACCAAATACTGATCTCTGCATGCTTTGCCTCAAGGTAGAAAAAAATATTATCAAGTAATAAGTTATACATACATGGGAGGTATTTTCTGCAGCACTGTCCATTTAGCTAAATTCTGCTAAAGCTGGGCCAGTCTTTAAAATTCCTAATTTTAGCTGTTTTAAGATAACTGACCAGAAGCTGAACATGTAAAAAACAGCAAGGCTAGAATCTTCTTTTTAATAAGAAGAAACCCTAACGTGTTTTGGCAAACGCCTTCTTCAGGGGGTAAAAACCTCAAAATATAAAAGTGAACACAAATAAAATTGTACACATAATAAATGTAATAATAAAACAATCTTAAAAATAGAACTATAATATGAATATAAAATGCTAACCTGTACTAAATCCAATCAAAAATCGGTCAAAGTAGCAGAGTGATAAACTGTCAAAAAGCAAGAACACACTCTAGCAAAATAAAAAATGCTTCTTTGAAAAAAGTTGACGATCTTCAATTCTCAAACAATTTCTTTGCATTAACAATATACCTGGGAGGTCTCAGAACTTATCAGGCTGTTTGATTGACATATAAATGACTTCCATATAGTCATTATATCACCCACCCCTTTGCATCAATGACCTCCCTAGGTATCAGACAACCACAGGAACAATAACAACAGAAAGACCACAGCAAAAGAAGAGCACAAACTATCTTTTTCACTGTCCAGCTTTCACATCCATATGATGTTATTGAAAATACCATGGCTTGAACAAGTTGAATCTTTGTATGGAGAGAGACATCTCTGCTCTTGAGAATCTTATCTAGGTCTTTCATAGCCATTCTGCCAAGAGCAATGCGTCGTCTGATTTCTTGACTGCTTGTTGCTTCTTTATTGATAGTTGATCCAAGTAGGTTAAAGTTGCTCACAATTTCAATTTCTTCTCCTTCAACAATGAACCTGTTGATTATGCCAGTTATCATGATCTTTGTCTTCTTTACATTAAGGTGCAGGCCCATTTTGAGACTATGTTCTTTGATTGTGAGAAGCAAATGTTTCTGATCATCTTCACTTTCAGCCGGCAATGTGGTATCATCAGCATAGCGAAGGTTGTTGATGAGTCTTCCACCAATCTTCACACCTCTGTTGTCTTCATACAATCCTGCTTCTTTGATGATTTGTTCTGCATATAAATTAAACAGGTAGGGGGAAAGTATGCAGCCTTGTCTTACACCTTTGCTTATTTTAAACCATTCTGTTTCTCCTTGTTCTGTTCGAACTGTTGCTTCTTGATCAATGTACAGATTGCACAAGAGAACGATCAGGTGTTCTGGTATACCCATGCTTCTTAATGTGGCCCAGAGTTTCTCATGGTTTACACAGTCAAAAGCCTTGCTATAGTCGATAAAGCAAAAATAGATATCCTTTTGGTATTCTTTAGTCTTTTCAAGGATCTATCTCACATCTGCAATGATGTCTCTCGTTCCTCGCCCTTTCCTGAACCCTGCTTGCACTTCAGATAGTTCTTGTTCCAGGTATGGTTGTAGTCTCTTTTGAATAATCTTCAGTAGAATCTTTCTGGCATGTGGTATCAGAGTCATTGTGCGATAATTTCCACATTCAGTTGGATCACCTTTCTTTAGTATTGGTATAAACACAGATCTTTTCCAGTCAGTTGGCCATGATGTTGTCTTCCATATTTCTTCAAAAAAATCAACTGGCACACACTCAAATATCACAGAAATCTGTAACTTTGTATATGGTTATGGACAAACTGTTGCAACTCAAAGCTGCTATGTTTTGTACTGGTTTATTCTAAGAGTAGGAAGGTCTCAGTACTATCGGGCCAGTGTTCACCGTGACACAAGATCACAAACACCAATACCCTTTTCACATCAGCGACCTCCTACACAAAATCCCTAAACCAATCAAATAGAAAAGCCGCGAGCAACTTAACTTGCAAACAATTCACCATAGCACGGTCTTTTCAACCCCAACGCCTCCATTCAAGCGCTACTGAGCGTTTCGCCAATCCTGTCGCTTCTTCAGGTGGACAACTAAAAACATAAACATACAGCAAACAATATAAAAGACATCCATCCAAACTCCTATACCTAATACCACCAATATAAAAACTAATACACTTACCCCCACACATCAGGGTGCTGCACTCTAACCATTAGATGTATCGCTACCGGCACTGCTTCAACCAACCAACCAGCTTCACACCAACGCGCATGATCCCATCACAATTCAACTCCTTTTTAAACCTAAACTCTCCAATCACATCAACAGACCTAAAAGCAACCAACTCCACCCCTATTATTACCAAACCAACATGGACTCAAATGCAACTACCCCACTCAATCTGGGCATTCAGCCCTTTGGGAATCACCGTGCCAACTGTAAAAATCCACCTCTGCTCACATAGCACTAGCAATTGTTCCTGAGTACAACCCTCTCTGCCCGTTAATATCTGAACTAAACAAAAACATTGTAAATCCAAAAATGAATGGCCTTTATCATAACAATGTGCTACTATCGGGGCTTTGTTCTTTGATAAGGCTTTCAATGCTGCTTCAACTTCTTCTTTCATCACCAATGGTTCCAAATCATAAGGTACAGGTTGAAATGGCTGTTGGTCTACTTGATCTTTATCATATAAAAACTCTGTATATTCCTTCCATCTTTTCTTCATCTTCTCAGCATCATTCAACATAGAACCCTGAGCATCTTATAACATTCCAATTCGAGGCTGGAACTTTTTCTTTAACTCTCGTAGCTTTAGGAAAGCCGATCTTGTTCTTCCTCTAAAGGTTTCTGCTTCTATTTCCTTGCATGCGTCATTGTAGTACTTTTCCTTGTCCTGTCTTGCTGCACATTGGAAATCTCTGTTGAGTTCTGTGATTGTCTGGCTTTAGCTTCTCTGAGTTTCTGGGCAATTTTCAGAGTTTCTTCTATCATCCATTTTGGCCATTTTTGCTTTTTTACCTTTTGTAGAGACTTCTCGCTTTCTTCCAACACAACCTTCTTGATGTCATTCCATAACTCTTCTGGAGATCTGTCATTTGTATCTAAAGCAGCAAATCGATTTTGCAGGCAGTATTTAAATTCCAGTGGTATATTCTCAAGGT
The DNA here is from genome assembly GCA_033557465.1 of Ichthyophis bannanicus. Lineage (NCBI taxonomy): Eukaryota > Metazoa > Chordata > Amphibia > Gymnophiona > Ichthyophiidae > Ichthyophis > Ichthyophis bannanicus. The sequence continues at coordinate 270,864,901 of CM066038.1, read as the reverse complement.
CATATTTTGCTGCATTCATCAGTGGTTTGCTCTTTTTCAACTTTAGCTTGAGTTTGCATGCTAGTAGTTGATGATCTGTAGCACAGTCAGCTCCAGGTTTTGTCTTTGTTAATGTTACAGAGCTTTTCCATCGTTGACTTCCACAAATGTAGTCAATTTGATTTTTATACAATCCATTGGGTAAAGTCCATGTGTACAGTCACTGCATGTGTTGCTGGAAGAAGGTGCTTGAGATGAATAGATCGTTGATCTTGCAGTATTCTATCAGTCTTTCTCCAGCTTCATTTCTGTTGCCAAGTCCATATTTTCCAACTACTTTGCCTTCTTCTTTATTGCCAACTTTTGCGTCCAGTCACCCATGACTATCAGGATATCCTGTTTGCATGTTCTGTCAATTTCAGCTTGTACTTGTTCATAGAACGCTTCAATTTCATTCTCTTCTGCAGCTGTTGTTGGGGCATATACTTGAATTATAGTTGCGTTGATAGGCATTCCTCATAGATGAATAGAGATTACGTGTTCGCTGACTGCATTGTATTTCATTACAGTTCTTGCAAGTTTCTTATTTATTATAAATGCAATACCATTAGTAGGTCCAAAGTATTTAAAAGAACCATGACTTCTGTTTACTACAAAAATATCTATTATTTGACAGCCTGACCTGCTAATCGTAGGATCACAAGACTCACTAGGAATTGAGGTTGTCATTTTGAGTGAGGGAACCGAAGAACCAAGAAGCACCCTCCAACTGCACAACAGGAAAGCACCGCAGTATATCATAGGGAAGTAAAAAGATGGGTGGGTTCCAAGTGGTTTGAAAATAAATCAGGAAGTGATGGGACCTGAAATGGATCAAGGGTGAGAAGTATTTTTTTTAATAAGCACTTTAAGTTGCTACCTAGAACACAGCCAGACATTAACATTCTAATTCTCCTGGGAAAAAAAAAGTTAACAAACCCTCTGGAGGTGTTATTAACTTTCCATAAATAATGCAGATGTGTTGTCCATTTTGCATAATAATGAGCTACTTAGTTTGCATTTGCATGCAATATATTTCATTATTATTCACACACATTACATCAGATTTTTGCATGGTGAATAATGCATTCTAGGCACAATTAATTCTCATTATAAGATTTTATCATAGTAAAACGCATGCTGTTGTCACAATTCAGCTTAATAAATAGAAATATAGGAACATGATGGCAGAAAAAGACCATATGGCCTATCTAGTGCCCTTTCATATCAACTACTATAGTCCTTTTTTTACCTTTAGAGATCTTTTGTGTTTGTCCCATGCCTTCTTGAATTCAGATACTGACCTTGTCTCTACTACCTCCACTGGGAGACTATTCCTCACATCTACCACTCTTTCCATTAAGAAATATTTTCACATATTACTCCTGAGTCTATCCCTTTCACCTTCATCCTATGTTCCCTCGTTGCAGAGCTTTATTTCAATTGAAAGAGCTCTCCTTTTCTGCATTTATGCCACAGAGGTATTTCTATCATTTATCCTTTATCCCGCCTTTCTTCTAAAGAATATATATTGAGATCTTTAAGTCTGTACCCTGTTTATATCCTTTTGAAGGTGTGGTCTCCAGAATTGCACACAATACTCCAAATGAGGTATCACCAAAGATCTTTTTCCTGCTTGTCATTCCTCTCCTTATGCATCCAAACATCCTTCTGGCTTTCACTGTCAGCTTTTCTACCTGTTTAGCCACTTTAAGATCATCATAAACAATCATACACAGATCACACCCTTTTTTCATAAACAGAAATACTTCACCCCCTATACTGTACTGCTCCCTTGGACTTTTGCAGTCCAAATGCATGACCCTGAATTTTTTAGCATTAAATCTCAGCTGCCAAATTCTCGACAATTTTTCAAGCTTACTATAGCTAGATCCCTCTTCATGTTATCTGCTCCTTCCTGAATGTCTACTCTATTGCAGATTTTGGTAACATCCGTAAAGAGGCAAACCTTACCCGATAGCTTTCTGCAATATCACTAAAAAAATGTTAAAAGGAATCGGACCAAGGACAGATCCCTGCGGCCCACTACTGGTAACATACTTCTCCTCAAAGTGAGCTCCATTTACCTGTTCCCTTTGTTGCCTCCAATTTCTAATCCAGTCAGTCACTTTAGGGTCTATCCCTAGGGTGCTCAATTTATTTATAAGTTGCCTATGCGGAACAGTGTCAAAGGCTTTACTGAAATCTAAGTACACCGCATCTAGGGCTCTCTCGCGGTCCATCTCTCTGGTCACCCAGTCAAAGAAATCAATCAGATTTGTCTGATAAGACCTTCCTCTAGTAAACCCATGCTGCCTCAGATACTGCAATCTATTGGACTCCAGAAACCTGTTTTAGCAGCGTTTCCATTAATTTACTCACCACCGAGATCTGACTAAACGGACTGTAGTTCTCAACCTCTGCCTTACTACCACTTTTCTGTAAAGGGCACATGTGTCTTTCTTCAGTCCCCTGGAACCACGTCTGGCTCTAAAGAAGCACTGAAAAAGTCAAACAATGAAGCTAGAACTTCCCAATGTTCCTTCAATACTCTAGGATGTATCCCATCTGGCCCTATCGCTTTGTCTACTTTTAATTTAGCTAGTTCCTCACAAACACAGTCTTCGTAAAATCGTTCAAGATCCACTTCTATTTCTTTTTGTTGGTGTTTTCTGAGGTCCTGCTCCTGGCCCTTCATCTGTGAACACAAACAAAAATATTTGTTAGGCAATTCTGCTTTATCCTCACGGCTTAGTAAACAGACCCCTATGTGTCATTTAGGTGAAAGGTCAAGTCATGGATATTAAAAGTTTAAATTCTGAGATACAGAAAGCTGAGAAAGGTTAGAAGATTATGACTATGTTCATTGTGGTTCTGTTTCTGTCATACATATTAAGTCAAGAAATGTATTTTGTTATATCTGCCATCATATACTATGTTACTATGTTATTTTTAATAATATGATTTAAAAAATCTTATTTTTGCTGTATCATTATGAGATTGAGGTTGTTATATACAAGACATGCCTATTACTGAAGTATTATTCAAATATTTGTATTCTATTATCATGAAATGAATTTGATAATGTATTTTATTATATGAATTGTACCATACTATGTTCTTAAGATTCTTTCTGTAAATTGTGATAAGCACTTTCAAGAGAACAGGTCTTAAATTCAAATTAATAATAACAACTATTCTTTTCCAAGCTTACCCTTTGCTAGAAATGACCTTGAAGAAAGTTGTTATATCCTTATAATGTCAATATGAAGTAATGAAAAAGATCTAATAACTGTAAATGTAAAACTAGTATTCCACAGGAATCTCCTCTATCTCTACTATTATTTTACATTTATTTTAGCCCTTTTGCTAGTTATATTAGGGAGTTGGGTTTCTCGTCTTATTTCTACACTGATGATGTTCAATTTTTTATTCCTATGAGGAAATCACTTAAGGAGTTGCTGGAACAGTTGCAGCAGGGCATGTTTGCCAGGACCAGCCTTAGAGTTCGTCCAAAGTGTTCAAACACTAGGCAAACCTCAAGCTTTACAACACTTCTGGCTGCCAAAATCTACTATTTTGCTTTCAATGATTTGCTTTTGCTGCCCTCCAGAGGTTGCTGCCCTAGGGAATTGGTTAAAAGACAACCAATTGAAACAACATGGGTTGGGAAGGATAAAATCCCAAATGATATTAAGTCATTTCAAATCTTAGAAAAGAAGGTGGATATTTCCCATGAGGTGCGTAGTTTGGGAGTCATTATTGACTCAAACCTGACTTCTGGACCGCATGCAATTCATGTACAAAGAAGGACTGGCATAAGCTACAATTGGTTAGGCAGTTGATATCTTTTTTTGAGACCTCAAGATTTCTGAAGAGTTGACAATTTTGAGACAATTGGATTATTCTAATTCATTATTTGTGGGGATGTTAAAGAAGTTAGCATATAAATTGCAACATATTCAAAATACTGCAGCAAAAATGATTACTTATAGTGGTTATAGGGAGAGAGCGGTGGTGGGATTCAGCCAGTTTGGCCCGGTTCCAGGGAACCAGTTTCTGCCACGGCCTACGTTCCCCAAACTGGGCTGAAGATAGCATTGTGATGCTGGCTCTGTGGCATCCGGAATGCCCCCAATGCCGTCACTCCAGTGTCAGGTGGATGGCAACAGTCAGGGTGGACGGCTCCCGGATCTCTACCACGTATGGTGCTTCCAGCTATGTGCCCTGATCGCAGGCAGGATGGACCGAACTAGTACCTGGCTGTTTCGGATCCTGCCACTGGGAGACATTAACCCTATTGTTTATTTAACCTTCACCACTGCCTATTGAAGCTTGAGTTTTATTTAAGATATTATGTCAGGCATTCAAGGCCATCTACAATACACACAGCTACAAGGAACAGAGAAAAAAGGAAATGTATGCAAAATAAACTAGCTCTACCAACCGAGTTAACAAAGTGCAATCAGGAAACTCGAAAGAAATCATTCTTATTGAATGCCCCAGACCTCTTGAATGCGCTCCCACAGAGCTGAAAATCATAACAGAATTCTCAGATTTCCGCAAGAAGCTAAAAGCTCACTTATTCAAAGACCACTTTAAGGACTAACACTACACTCCCTAACAGCAATGAAATATTCTCATCACAGCGGTATATACGTTTAAATGTAAATTGATGTTATAGTGTTCTTGATGTTATATTAAGCTCTTGTTCTATGTAAAGTTGAAGTTCTCAGTTCCATGTAAACCGCTTTGATTTTTCTCAGTAAGTAGTATAGAAACACAGTTAAATAAATAAACAATATATAAAAATAAATAAAATCCATAAGATTAGTTCTGTATATTTATTGGATAGGTTAACAATATGTTCATCAATGAAAGTCTTATGATCTGCTACTCATTGTACATTGTCATTGCACACTATAGCAGCAATTTACATTTAAACTTACCCACCACCTCAGCCTCGTCCTGTCTCCTCCAACCTCTTCATGCGATTGACCCTTTGGTTCTCTCCTCCACTGTTTCATCACCTCTTTCCTCTACTATGTCATCTGAGTCTGTTGATGAGGCAGTAGCTTCCTATAACAATGCACTCTCCTGTGCTCTGGAAGCTCTAACTCTGCCCATGCCACATCCTGTGAGGCGTACTATACCCCAGCCCTGGCTTTCATTCACTACCCGCTATCTGCATTCTTGTGCACATTCAGCTGAGTGTGCTTGGCTCAAATCCCACTCCCTTGCAGAATTTCTACACTTCAAATTCATGCTTGTCTCTTTCCAGTCAGCCATAGCACTTGCCAAACAAGACTATTGTGTCCATCTGACTAACTTGCCTCTGACCCTCGCCGTCTCTTTACTAATCTCAACTCTCTCCTCTCTCCTCAAGGTGCCTTCATCTTCTTCTTGATACCCTGTGCTCACTTGGTTTTAAGGGCTCTGTACTATCCTGGTTCTCCTCTTATTTCTCCCATTGCGCTTTCAGTATTTGTTCTGGTGGATCCTCCTCTGCTGCTGTCCTGCTCTCAGTTGGTGTAACCCGAAGGATCTGTCTTTGGTCCACTCCTTTTCTCTCTCTATACCCACTCCCTTAGTGTGCTCATCTCTTTCCATGGCTTTCAGTACCATCTTTATGCTGATGAATCCCAGATCTACCTCTCTATGCCTGAAATCTCTCCGGCAATCCAGACCCAGATCTCTGCCTGCCTTTCTGACATTGCTGCTTGGATATCTCGCTGCCACTTGAAATCAAACATGGCCAGAACTGAGCTTCTTATTTTTCACCCTAAAACCTCCTCTCTCTCCTTTCTCAGTCTCTGTTGATAACTCTCTACTCCTTGTTTCCTCAGCTCGCAACTTTGGGGTCATCTTTGACTCCTCTCTCTCCTTCGTCACACACATCCATCTGATAGCTAAGACCTGCTGTTTCTTTCTCTAAAACATCAACAAAATCCACCCATTCTTTTCTGAACACACTATTAAGACACTTATCCACTCCTTAATCACCTCCAGTCTTGACTATTGTAAACTACTCCTTGCTGGTGTCCTGCTGAATCATCTCTCTCTCTTCAATCTGTTCAACACTCTGCGCAGTTAATCTTCCACCAGTCTCAACATGTTCATATTACCCCTCTTCTCAAGTTACTTCATTGGTTCCCTATCTGTTTCCACATCCAGTTCAAACTTCTCCTGCTGTCCTATAAGTGCATTCACTCTGCAGCTCCTCACTACCTTGCCTCTCTAATACCTCCCTACACCTCTCCCCAAACACTCTGCTCTTCTGGCAAATTGCTTCTATCTGTGCTGTTCTCTTCTATTGCTAACTCCAGACTTCACTCCTTTCACCTTGCTGCTCCTTATGCCTGGAACAAACTACCTGAGTCTGTATGTCAGGCACCTTCCCTTGCCCTTTTCAAATCCAGGCTAAAAACTCACCTCTTCCCTACCGCTTTTGGATCTTGACTCACCTGATCTCCTTGATGTTTCCTGTCCATTCCCCCTAGATGTAGCTCCGTCTACACCTACTGTGTTGTCTGTCTTGACTAGATTGTAAGTGCTGATGAACAGGGACTGTCTCTTACATGTCTGTGAAGCGCTGCGTACGTCTTGTAGTGCTGTACAAATGTTCAGTAGTAATAGTAGTAGTCTTTGCCCTCTGCTTCTTTTTTCCATCAAGTGAGGATTAGAGATAGATGCTTTATTGGAGTGGTTCCTAAATTATGGAACTGCTTACCAGTAGGGATTAGGGACTCTGTAGAATATCTACATTTTTGTAAATCTTTGAAAACTTGGGCATTTTGCAGAACTTGTTTGATGAAACATTGATTTTATTGTAAAATGTGATGTAATATACTCCGCTTTCTATGTCTCTGATTGCAACAATGGAATATATATGTTTAAATTACACAAAAGTGGTGACAGGGAAGAAGTGTCAAACTACAGACCCGTGAGCCTTACCTCGGTGGCGGGAAAAGTAATGGAGGCGCTCCTGAATGAGCGAATAGTGAACTTTCTCAAAACCAACAGGTTGCAAGATCTGAGGCAACATGGTTTTACTGAAGGATGGTCTTGCCAAGCAAATCTGATTGAGATCTTTGACTGGGTGACCAAGGAACTAGATCAGGGGCATGCGATGGATGTCATCTACCTGGATTTCAGCAAAGCCTTTGATACTGTTCCTCATAGGATATCAATAAACTCAGTAGCTTGGGGATGGGTCCCAAGGTGGTAAACTGGATTAGAAATTGGTTGACTGACAGATGACAGAAGGTGATGGTACATGGAGCTCACTCGGATGAAAGGAAGGTGATAAGTGGGGTGCCCCAGGGTTCGGTCCTGGGCCCGGCACTGTTCAATGCATTTGTGAGTGATATTGCTGAAGGACTGAATGGAAGGGTCTGTCTTTTTGCAGATGGCACAAAAATTTTCAACAGAGTGGGCTCCCCCAAGGGAGTGGTTAACATGAGGAAAGATCTACAAAAGCTGGAAGAATGGTCTAATGCTTGGCAATTTCGATTTAATGCGAAAAAGTGCAGTGTCAGACACTTGGGTAGCAGAAATCCAAGGGAAATGTACACAATAGGGGGCGGGAGGTTGGTGTGCATGGTTCAGGAGAAAGACCTTGGTGTTATTATCTCTGATGATCTCAAGGTGGCAAAACAGTGCGACAAGGTGGTGGCAAAAGCCAGGAGGATGTTGGGCTGCATACAAAGAGGGATTACCAGCAGAAAGGAAGAGGTACTTATGCCACTGTACAGGTCGCTGGTGAGGCGTCACTTGGAATACTGTGTTCGGTTTTGGAGACCATATCTTGCAAAAGATGTAAAAAGACTGGAAACTGTTCAGAGGAAGGTGACCAAAATGATTTGGAGCCTGCGTAAGAAACCTTATGAGAAGAGACTTGAAAACCTAAATATGTACACTTTGGAGGAGAGGAGGGATAGGGGAGATATGATTTAGACCTTTAGATACTTAAAGAGGAATGATGAACAAACAAACCTCTTCCAAAGACGGGGAAGCTGCAAAACTAGAGAGCATAACATGAAGCTGCAAGGTGGTAAATTGAAAGGCAATGTCAGGAAATATTTTTTCACTGAAAGGGTGGTGGATGCTTGGAATGCTCTCCCGATGGAAGTGATGGGGGCAAACACGGTGACGGAATTCAAAATGGCATGGGACAAGCACAGCGGATCCCTTTACAGCAACAGGATAAAAACAAGATAAACTGAACCATCTAACTTCTCAGCAAATAGGGGTGTCCTACATGGGGATGGGTGACCTGCACAGAGCGACAGGTGCACCTACTCTTGCCGTATTGCTGGGCAGACTGGATGGACCATGCTGGTCTTTATCTGCATTCATTTACTATGTTACTATGTTAACTCTCTTCAAAAACAAATATGAATACAGCATGTTTTAAGTGGGTATTTTTATTTCCAATGTTAGGCCACTTTTTTCTCTCATTTCTCTCAACAGGTCAGCAGCACTCATTCCAAGAATCAGTTATGAAACCATGGATACAATTTCCAGTTCTGCTTGTTTTCATATTTACTTGTTCTATTGTCTACTGGAGGAACATGAATTCTTCATGGACACTGCCCAGATTCATATTCCAGAATTTAACAACAAAAGATATTATTCAACCTGATCTTGGGATCTTTTTTGCTGAGACCACAGAGAGACTGGAACCCTCCCCTATGGTGGCATGCGCTGTAGAATCAGCATCTCAGACTTACCCAGGCAGATCTGTGTATCTCTTCATGAAAGGATTGACCAAAGACATGACTATAACCAAGAGCTCCTTCTACAAGGCCATTCCACTGCTGTCATCTCTTAAAAATGTCCACCTTCTTCCCTTAAACTTTGAAGAAATTTTTAAAGGCACTCCTCTCCTCCCTTGGTATGAAAAGGTAACCAATATTTTTGTCATATTTAACTTAATTTACAGTAAGAGAGCTAAGAATATCTGAAGTATATTTTTTCTTATTTATAATGTTCTGTTTACTTTACTACCCATTTTATCTTAATTGCAGTTTTTTCATTCCAAATTTGTGTGCCTTTGTAATTTGCTTTAAAAAACTAAAATCAATCACCTGTAATGCTAGTTTACATTTTTGTGCTCTAAGATGTTTCATAATTGCAGTGCATAATTCTCCCATAGCTTATCATTTATACAGTTTCTAAAGTAAGCCTTTAAGCCAGTTTTGTCTTTTTAACTACTAACTCATAACACTTTTAAACAGTTCGTTGGCAAATTCCAGTATATCTAGTGTGAAAACTTTCCTTTCCAATGGATATACTGGACAGCGACCAGTTACCTCATACTAGAACACATGTTAACCAGTTAGCAGCCTTTTGTAAAAGGCCCCCTTAATGTCAGAGATTTTTTTGTTTTTTATTTATTTATATAAAACAGTGAGAAGTAAAGTTTAGACAGCGTAGCCATCATTTATGGGGGTAATTTAATAAATACAGTATTTTCCCATTGTAAAGCCTGTTTTACACACAGAAATGGGCTTTTATAAAATTCCATAACCATATACTCTATGCACGAAATAATACCCAGTCAATACTCAGTCATGTTAGTCAGTGGCTCTCTTTAATGTCAGTGCCACACCTAACCCCCCCCCCCCCCCCCCAATATTCTGCACCATTATCCAGATAGTGGCCAGAGCTGAATATCTATATAGAGTGGTGGGTATCACTATTTGAATAGCTAATCTGCATAACTTTAGGATTGCATTTCTGCTTTGGAGAGGCGAGAAAGGAAGTGGATGGGGGACAGTCTAGAAGGACAAAGCACTTCAGCCAATCATGTTGGAACTCTTTGACAAGCAATCATACAATATCTATTTCTGCCTAACTTATCCAGATTCCAGGGAGATGATATCATAGCAGTGCTGTAAAAGAGACCACAGAGTGAGAGCTGGGAACCATTTTCTCTCGGACTTTCAGAGAGGGAGGGAATCAATTAGCTGGTTTATGTTTATGTTTGTTTACTTTATATACCGCTAAACAATAACATCAAAGTGGTTCACATTAAAAAGAATCCAGAAAGCCAATGGCGGAAAGTGGAAAGGAAGTTACAATAATGGATAGGAAAGCAAAACAGTGGATTCATACAACAAGACAAGAGAGGAGAGGAAGAAGAGGGGAAACAGGGAGAGCAATTACACAGACGGGGCGGGGAGGTCGAAAGCGATGGCAAAGAGGTGGGGTTTCAGACTGCTCTTAAAGGTGGTGTGCTGTTGTTCAAGCCGGATAGAGGAGGGTAAGGAGTTCCAAAGGGTGGGACCGATGAAAAAGAAGGCAGAGGAGCAAGTGAACTGAAGATGGGCACGTGAAGGGGAGGGAAGATGCAAGCGATTAAGATGCAATGATCGTAAGGTGCGTGTAGGGGTGTGAAAGTGAATAAGGTAGGCCAGATATTGAGGAGAGTGAGTGTAAAGAACCTGGTGGACAAGTGAAAGGACTTTGAGGTGAATTGCAGTTTAGAAGCAGTTAAACAAAAAAGTAACGTAAAATTCTTCCCCAGAGCACTCTATAGCAGCACAGACCTCTACTGAGTGTTGCTGGCTGCCTGGTTTTGAAGAGAAAGTGTAGGGGAGGGAAAGCAAAGCAACAGAGCGAGACACAGGAAGCTTGAGAAAAGTACACTTGCTTAATTTGCTTATGCTTGCGTCATGCTTAATTTTCCAAGTTTGTCACAGTTGCTAGCTGCTGCAGACAGGGAAGTGCCAGAAATGTATGTGGGGGGATGGGTACAAATGATTGTGATATGACAACTAATATATCAGTCTCACAAGTATAATTTCTAAATTTAAAAGCTTTACTGGGTTACCCTATATTGTAAAGGCATACAAAAGAGAGACAGCCCCTGTTTCTTAGAGCTTACAATCTAATCTGAGTATATTGATAGACTTTGAGCAACTAAGAAGAGCATTGTGAGGGCACTGAGCACTGAAACTGGTCTGCCAGGCTCTTAAAGGGACCTCAGCTTAAATGTATGAGAAACCACAGTAAGAGTTACACACTTCTTCTAAATTCCAAAAGCATTATTAAATTTCATAACTCTGTAAAGACACAAAAAGGAGAGACAGTCTTTGTTCCTTAGAGGTTATGGTTTAGTCTGAGTGCATCTAGAGTTGCCAACAGGCCAGTATTCAGCAGGGCTGGTCGGTTTTTATATGAACAGGCCAGCTGCTGGCAGCAAGCTAAAATCAGCTGTTGAAAATCCATTGTTTTGTCCTGGCCGTGGGACCGTGAGCAGCCAGTGCAGAAAACCAGCGTTTCATTTCCCTCCTTGTCTCCCCCACCTCAGCTTCACCCTCCCTCCCTCTGATTCAGCCATGGCTCCTGCATCTTCTAGAGCCATGGCTGCAATAGCGCTAATTAAAATAAAAGCAAAACCGATGCGGAGCCTTCCAGCCTCTGCGATAGCAGAGAGACTGAATGAATTCTTTGCTTCGGTCTTTACTGAGGAAGATGTAGGGATGTTACCCATGGACTGCAGTGGTATTTAAAGGTGTGGAAGAATTGAAGGAAATAGCAATACATCGGGAAGATGTATTACAACTATTAGATAAACTGAAGAGTAGCAAATCACCTGGGCCGGATGGTATACATCCAAGGGTGTTGAAAGAACTGAAATATGAGATTACAGACCTGCTATTAGTAATCTGTGAACTTTCATTAAAATCATTTGTAATACCTGAAGACTGGAGGATCGCCAATGTAATTTTTAAAAAGGGTTCCAGAGGTGATCCGGGAAACTACAGACCGGTGAGCCTGACGTCAGTACAGGGAAAAATGGTAGAAACCATCATAAAGAACAAAATTACTCAGCATGTAGATAGTCATGGCCTAATGGGAGACAGCCAACATGGCTTTAGACAAGGAAGATCTTGTTTTACTAATCTGTTAAGTTTTTTTGAAGGTGTGAATAAACAGGTGGACAAAGGTGAGTCAGTTGATATAGTGTATCTGGACTTTCAGAAAGCCTTTGACAAGGTCCCTCATCAGAGACATTTGGCAAAAATAAAGAGTCATGGGATAGGAAGCAGTGTACTATTGTGGATCTGGAACTGGTTAAAAGATAGAAAGCAGAGGGTAGGGCTAAATGGCCAATTTTCCCAATGGAGAAAGATGAATAGTAGTGTACCCCAGGGATCCGTGCTGGGTCCGCTGCTTTTTTACATATTCATAAATGACCTGGAAAAGGGAATAAGTGAGGTTATTAAATTTGCAGATGACACAAAACTATTTAAAGTTGTTAAAACCCAAGAGGATTGTGGAAAATTGCAAGAAGATCTTGATAAATTGGAAGACAGGGCATCAAAATGGCAGATGAAATTTAATGTGGACAAGTGCAAAGTTATGCACCTAGGGAAGAACAACCCAAACCATGGTTACACGATGCAAGGTTCCACATTAGGAACCACCACCTAGGAAAAAGATTTAGGCATCATTGTGGATAACATGTTAAAACCCTCGGCCCAGTGTGCAGGGGCGGCCAAGTGAGCAAATATAATGCTAGGTATCATAAGGAAAGGAATGGAAAATAAAACAAAAAGATATTATAATGCCTCTATATCGTTCCATGGTGAGACTGCACCTTGAATATTGTGTGCAATTCTGGTTGCCGTATCTTATTTATTTATTTATTTAAAGTTTCTTTTATACCGCGCTATTCGACATCAGCGCGGTTTACAGTGAACAGAAATTACACTTCACAAAATTGATCAGTGCTTACAATGAACAGGGCAATACATTAAACAGGTTTACATTAAACAGGTTTCTTAAACAGAGAACATAATAAACTATGTACAGAAGGCAACTATATACAAAGCCGCTAAGTGCAGCTATATCTTGGGGTTTTATATCTATATCTTAAAAAGGATATAGCGTTATTAGAAAAGGTTCAGAGAAGAGCCACCAAAATGGTAAAGGGGATGGAAGGATATTCCTATGAAGAAAGGCTAAAAGGGTTAGGGCTCTTTAACCTGGAAAAGAGACGGCTGTGGGGAGATATGATAGAAGTCTATAAATTAATGAATGGAGTGGAATGGGTAAACGTAGATCGATTGTTTACATTATCAGAATATAGAAAGACTAGGGGACATGCAATGAAGCTACCGGGTAAACTATTTAAGACTAATAAAATAAAACATTTTTTCACTCAACGTGTATTCAAACTCTGGAATTTGTTACCGGAGGATTTAGTAAAGGCTGTTAGTGTAGCTGGGTTTAAACAAGGTTTGGACAAGTTCCTGGAGGAAAGGTCCATAAACCATTATTAAGAAGGGACCCAGGATATCTATGCTTGACCCAGTACATGCATTGTGGAACCTGTTTCTTTTGGGGAAACTGCTACGTACGTATGACCTAGATTGGCCACTGTTGGAAACAGGATACTGGGCTTGATGGACCTTGGTCTGACCCAGTATGGCATATCTTATGTTCTTATGTTCTTATGCTCTGCAACCCCTGCTGCTGGTCCCACTCCCTCTAGCGTAACTTCCTTTTGGGGGTGTGACACAGTAGCAGGGGTTGCAGAGCAGGGGCCAGAAGGCTCCGTACTAGTTTTGCTTTTATTTTAAGTTATTACCACTATCGCAGCTGTATCTCTGTAAGATGCAGGAGCCGCAGCTGCCAGGGGAAGGAGGTGGCATGAAGGGACCTGACAGAGGTGGAAGGAGTGGGCTGGAAGGGAACTGACATGGAGGGGAGAGGTGGGGGCTGGAAGGGAGCTGACATGGGGGAAGGATATGGCTGGAAGGGAGCTCATATGGGGGAGGGGGAGGTAGGGACTGTAGGGGAGCTGACATGGGGGAAGGAGATGGCTGGAAGGGAGTTGACAGAGTGGGGAAGGAGGGGGGCTAGAAGGGTGCTGACAGAGGGGGGAAAGAGGGGGCTGGAAGGTTGCTCATACCTGAGGATGGTACTGGAAGGGGACTGGGGGACTCCTGGGAGTGGAACTGGAGGGAGCTCACACTTGGGGATGGGACTGGTAGGTGGCTGGGTAATGGAGAAGAGGCTGGATGGGAGGGGGCACTGGGACTGGAAGGAGCTGACATGAGGGGATGGCACTGGAAGGGAGATGGACAAAGGGTAAGGTGACTGGAAGGGAGCTTACACGAGGTGGCACTGAGAGTTGAAGTGAGCTGATATCTGGGATGGTATTTCTACTAGAAAGGCTTGGACTGTGGGGAAGGAGGGGGAATGGAAGAGAATGGACACCAGTGGCAGTCCTGGGAATGCAAGGGGGTTGACATTGGAAGGTACTGGGAGGGGAGGACTGGAAAGGGGGCTGATACTGGGGAGGGTTACTGGGACTGGAAATAGGCTGATGGAAGGAAGTGAAGAAAATAAAAGAAGAGACAAGAAATGGCAGATGGACTATAGACTATAGAAAGAGAGCTAAGAGGACAGGAAAGCAGAAGCCGCAGATTGGGATCAGCATGATCAGACAACAAAAATGCAATGCAATGTGTGTCTTCAAGTCAGTCCTGACTCCTGGTGACCCAGAAGCTCCTGGTTTTTTTTTGACAGTATCACTGGAAGTAGATTGCCAGGCCTTTCTTCTGAGGCAGTGGAGGGTTAAGTGACTTGCCCAAGACCACAAGGAGTGCTAGTGGGAATTGAGCCCTGGTTGCTTGGTTATAAAGCCAGTGTTCTAACCACTAGGCTACTCCTCCATTCCAGACAACAAAGGTAGAAAAAATCATTTTATTTTCAAATGAGTGATTGGACTTGGTGCTATCTTTATATTTTACACAGTAGGGGGAACTGCATCTCTTATTTATTTGATGTTGCACTGCATGCAGAGTCTAGCTTCTTGGGGTTTTAGTTTTAATTCTTGCCTACATATTTTTATCTTTACTTTAGGTTGTAGTCATTTAGTCTGTACTTGGTTAGAGTTTGTGTTCTAAGTGTATGACTGAGGTCAGGTGTTAATTTATTTATTTATCTAACAAGGGTGTTAAACTTGGATGATTATATGGGGTTTGAAGATGTACTTTTTAAGAGCAGCTATTAAAATTAAAGCAGCAGGGAGGAGTGGCTCAGTGGTTGGGACACTCAGGCTGGAGGTCCAGGGGTTCAATTTCCACATAGGGACAAGCAACCTCAGGACAGAGGGAGTGGGATATTTAATTCCACGGCCACTCCTTGTGGCCTTGTGCAAGCCACTTAACCCTCCATTGCCCATGTTCCCTGTAAGTATTAGCGTATGTGTCTCATATCCCCTTGTGTTAAATGTATCCCCCAATTGACCACTTTGACTCGGTGAGGAGTAGCCTAGTGGTTGGGGCAAGGTACTTCAGGCCGGAAGATCGGAGGTTCAAATCCCACTAGAGGACAGCAACTTTGGGCCGTGTTAAATGTATCCCCCAATTGTGTTGTGACCGCTTTGATTGAAGGATAAGGCGGTATACAAAACTGAATAAATAAATAAATAAATACAGCTAAATAAATAAAATTTAACCCTCCATTGCCTCAGACATGCATAGATTGTGAGCCCTTCAGGAATGAGGGAATAAAAAGTGCCAGTTAGCATAAGTTTGAAAACTGCTCTGATACACAGAGTGAAGGGTGGTATATCAAGTGCCTAAACCATAAACCATAGATTGGTGCAGGTCTTCTCTGACTACAAGTTGGCACACCTGCAATGCCATGCTTTGCTGTAGGAGCTCCAGCTTGACATGTGCCTGGTGTTCTTCATTCTGTGCCAGCAGCCACTGCACAGTTGGAAGGGAGGTGGGTTAGTGGCAGCCGTTCCCATTCCCCAGCCCCTCTGTCCTCTCCTCTGGGCCTCCTCCCCTCCCCAGCCTCCACCCCCTTCCTATCTCATCCCCTGGCATGGGCTCTGCCCCCTTCTCCTCACATCCCTCAGCCACTGCCCCTCCTCCATGGGTTCCATGTGGCCACGGACCTCACCTTCCTCCAGGAGCTCCCCCTCCTATGACACAGGCCCCTCCTCCTGCTCCACACCCTCCACATGCAAGTCACACTCCTCCAGGAGCTTTATGTTTTCCTGATGGAAGGTCTCTAGCCCTTCCCCCTCAGATGGGCTGCAGACCTTTGTAAGCAGGAAGACCACCTCCTCCTCCTCCTCATCCCTCATCGAGGGGGAGGGGCTAGAGAGCACAATGGGGCTGCCCGTGCTATTGGTGGCCTGAGTGGTGGCCCGGCTGTTCCATCTACTGTGACTTGATATGGGGCTGGTGGGTCCCTGATCACTGCAGCCAGAGTCGTCCTCCTCCTCGGGCTCCTCAGGTGATGGTGGGTGGAATCCGCCTCTGGAACAGCTGTATGTGGGAGAGAAAGATGTTCAGATTAGCTACCGTGACTGGTAGGTGGCCAAGTGATATGGCAGGGCAACATCCCAGTGAGAGCAAGCTGGCTAGTTTGTTCCATAGATATGCACTATCCGTATCACCTACTGTAGTGTCCTGACTTTACATGTCCAGCCTATGAGGGTGTTGTGCAATTGATTGCTGTCATTTGAAACATTTGGCTTATGTACTCCGGTTCTGTGGCAGGTCTTGAACTCAGGACCCATGTTGAAATGGGGGGGGGGGGAGGGAACATGACTGATATTTGCTTTGCAGTCGTGTTTCCAGTATATGGCATTCTGCATTCAGGACATGGGTGGGCCCCAGTTGGCAGGTGATGGACTGCAGGACCTGCCCCATTTTCCAGCTTTTTCTACCAACTGTGTGGACATGTTCCACTGATATGGAATTGGCATGTGCTAATATATGTGGGAGAGTGTCTCAACATGCTTACTAGGTAGGCAATAGGGTATGTCCAACCCAACAAGGGTGGGTAACTGTTTAGTATGCAATTCTATCACCTCAGGGACTGTCTCAGCCTGGGGGCTCACATTGTAGTCACCTGCAATTGTTTTTGTCACTTTGTAGAACACTGCATTTGCCATATACAGGTACCTATAGGCAGCCATGCAGCAGCTGTTAACTACTAATGCCATCAGTGCCTGAGTATAACCTCTGGTGCATCTGAGCTTCCTAAGGGATAGATACATCCACTGAACCTGACAAGCACAGTTCTGACACATTTGTGGATTGGGTTCTTAGAAGATGTGTGTTCATCTGTTGTTGGAGGCCTGTATTGTTCATACAAGCATCACTTTCACTGGGTGTGTAACATTTTTATGATCTTAAGGGGTGTTTCTGATGTAGCATGACACTCTAAATAGGACTGTGCCCCTGTTCCTCTGGCTTTTAGGGCATTGGTTATACCTCTGGGCTATTCCCGCACTTTGACTGGCAGGTTTCTCTCTTACATGGTGAATGCTGCATCTCTCACTATCCCCTAAGGCAGTGATGGCTAACCTTTTTGAGCCCGAGTGCCCAAACTGCCGCACAAAACCAAAGAATTTCCTCAAAGTGCCAGCACGTCAATTAAACCTTAACAACAAGATTTTAGTATCTAAAAACTCTTTATAAAGTTGCCGGAACTATGTAACATCATTTGTAAAGTTTGGAATCTTTGTATTGTCAGAGAATCAATTTGATTCACAATCCTTTGGTTTCATTTCAAATTATTGGCAATTTATAATGTTTTAATGATTTCATTCAATTTAGAAACAGGAAGGCAATAATTAAACTGGGAACCCCAAAAGCCAAACTTGGAATGTACAACAACACTGTAGAAATAAAACTATAAATTAATTTCCTCTTGTACTAAACAAAGCACAGACACTAATGATGCACATTTCCCAGAGTTGACATATTCCAGTTAATAAATTCAAAATAAAGAGATATCTTTGTACCTTTTGTGCATTTTTTTCAGTTGCAATTGTTCCAGCCACTTTCTTCTGGTTTATTTGTGTCTTCTGCTATCTCTCCATCGTCTGCTGTCCATTTCTCCTTTCTTCTCTTCTAGTTTTTTTCCATTCTCTCTCTTCATCTGCTTTAACATAATAATCTTTCTCCTTTTTTAGTCTCCCAATACCCGGCCAATTGTACATTTTTCTTCCCTCCCACACAAAATATTTTTCCCCTCTCCATTTCACTCTCCCAGCCCCATCCCCTTCTAATCTCCCCCAACATCAGCTCCCTTTTAATTCCAGCCCCACCCAGTATCCGCTCCCTTCTAGTCCCCACATCAGCCCATTTCCAGTCCTGGCCCCCCATCAGTCCATTTCCAATCCTATCCGAGTCCCTTCATCAGCTCATTTCCAATACCAGCCTCCCATCAGCCCATTTCTAGTCCTTTCCTAGCCCCACCATCACTCAGCCCATTTCTAATCCAAGCCCCCCATGAGCCTACTTCCAGTTCTAGCCCCTCCATGAGTTCATTTCAATCCAAGCCCCCACCACAGCCCATTTCCAAACTTAGCTCCCCAACACCCAATTCCCAGTCCTATCCTAGCCCCTCCATCAGCCCATTTCCTGTCCTAGCTCCCTCCCCTAAGAGCCCATTCCAAGCCCCCCTTCCCCTCAGCTATTTGCAGTTCAAGCCCCCTTCCACTCAGCCCATTTCCATTCCAAGTCCCCCTCCCCATCAGCTATTTGCAGTTCAAGCCCCCCACTTCCCCTCAGCCCATTTCCATTCCAAGCCCCGTCCCCATCAGCTATTTGCAGTTCAAGCCCCCACTTCCCCTCAACCCATTTCCATTCCAAGCCCCGTCCCCCATCAGCTATTTGCAATTCAAGCCCCCTTCCACTCAGCCCATTTCCAGTCCTAGCAACCCCCCCAACCCATTACCAGTCCTAGCCCCCCATAGCCCACTCCCAGTCCTAATCCCACCAGCCCATTTCCAGTCCTAATCCCCATCACCAATTTCAGTTTAAGCCCCCTCATAGCCCATTACCAGTCCTAACCTCCCCATCAGCCCACTCCCAGTCCTAATCCCACCAGCCCATTTCCAGTCCTAATCCCCCATCACCCAATTTTTAGTTTAAGCCCCCCATAGCCCATTACCAGTCCTAACCTCCCCATCAGCCCACTCCCAGTCCTAATCCCACCAGCCCATTTCCAGTCCTAATCCCCCATCACCCAATTTTTAGTTTAAGCCCCCATAGCCCATTATCAGTCCTAACCCCCATCAACCCACTTCCAGTCCTAATCCCACCAGCCCATTTCCAGTCCTAATCCATCACCCAATTTTTAGTTTAAGCCCCCCCCATAGCCCATCACCACTCCTAAACCCCCCCAGCACCCAGCACCACTCCTACCCCCCCCCAGTGCCCATCACCACTCCTAACCCCCCAGCGCCCATCACCACTCCTAATCCCCCCGCAGCGCCCATCACCACTCCTAACCCCCCCAGCCCAGCCCAGCCCAGCCAAAATTTAAAATAAAAAAAAGCTGTCTTCTGCCGCTTCCGGGGCCGCCGCGGCAGAATCGAGTGTGCCGCGGGGCCCCCCCTGTGCCTGGCAGAGCCTGCCCTCCAGATCCTGCCTTCCCCGGTATCAGTCCCTGTTTCCAGCTTGTCACACGCGCCGGCTTTCAGAGCGCGAAGGGAACTAGTTTCCCTTTCGCGGCTCTGTTAAGCCCGCGGGGGCTGATGGGAACTTCCCATCAGCCCCCGCGGGCTTAACAGAGCAGCGAGGGAGAAACTCTCCCCTCGCGCTCTGAAAGCCGGCGCGTGTGACAAGCTGGAAACAGGGACTGATACCGGGGAAGGCAGGATCTGGAGGGCAGGCTCTGCCAGGCACAGGGGGGGCCCCGCGGCACACTCGATTCTGCCGCGGCGGCCCCGGAAGCGGCAGAAGACAGCTTTTTTAAATTTTTTTAAATGCGGACCTTCCCGCGTGCCAGCTGCAAGGCCTTCGCGTGCCACAGCTGGCACGCATGCCATAGGTTCGCCATCGCTGCCCTAAGGGTTTGCCCTGCCATTCAATGGCATTTCTGTCGCACCTCCTTCCCTCATAACATTCATATATACACAATTACTGGCTGCTACTTCTGCCAACAAATTGCCTTGGGCAGATAGAGGGCCATGGTGAGAAATGACTTTGCAGCGGACCCTGCTAACAATTTCATTACTTGTGATGGCACAACTATGTGTGTGACATCTGCATGGGATGTGATAGGATATGTGGTCTTCTTTGTTTCTAACTAGAGGTCACTCAGGATCCATGGCCAGTATGATCATGTTCTGCAACCATAGCATAGTTTATTAGATGACAGCAGTTCATGATGCCATGTATTGGTAGGGTGTCCAGCACGGTGACTTGTTTTGCTCTGGCTCTCCACTTTGTATTTTCTCAGTCCATCTCTATGAGATGCACTACTCACTGACCTCTACCTCTGATCTGCCATTCCGACGATGGCATCCCTGTTCAGAACCTACCACTTGCCATTAGCAGTATTACCTTCATGCCCTTTGCCATCCTGACCCTTAGCTCCTTCCACTCTGCCCTCCCTTGCTCAGACTGCAGCTCATCTCATATCGAGCTATGGCATTCTTTCTGGGTTCCTTCCCCCACTCTAGCTTGTAATTGAATGCTGCCTAGCTGAAAGTGCTGGAAGTAGGTCTATGACCTGTCATGAGCTGTCAATCATGACTAGTGAGACTCTCCATCCCCTAACATTGTTCTCCTCCCATGAGCTGGGGGCCTGTGGACCTCTTTGACAGGGTACTGGTACATCGTGGGACAGATGTGACAGCTCTGGCACATGACATGTTTGCAGGGCTGACTGGATGCCCAGGTCTGCACATGATATGAGCACAGCAGATTACACATCATGTGACCCTCCCTGGGACCAAAATTGCAAATCATCTGCATGGGAATGGACTGTGTGGCAGGGCTGAATTGCATGCAGACTTGATGGATTATGTATTCAATGTGTGTATTGCACCACATTGGGCAGGTTATTGTGAGAGGGTGCTTGGGACTGGCTGGGGAGGTACAGGCGGGAGTTTCATGACATGTTTGGTGTTGCACATTTCATACATTTCTCTGTGTCATGGTCACACTTCCATTTACACATGTGCGAGCACAGCTCGGATACCATTGGCAGAGCTGGCAATCGCTACTTGTCTAATTTATACCTGTTGAAGTCCAGAGGGCTACATAAGTACTATGTCATAGTCATGGGGTATACATATGCATCAAGATAGGTTTAGAGCAATTTTACTTAGGAATATGAGGGAACATCACACATGTAAATGTTCTTCTGTCCTCTCAATTTCTGTAGATCAATTGACACGACAGCATCAGCACATCAGAAATTTATGTTTGTGGAAGATATGCAGGTATATGATGTAAATTGCATACTTCTGATACCTCTGTGTATGATGTACCAGCCCCAAATCACTGCCATGTTGTCAAGTGTATGGAGTCGCACCATATTTGACTGCATGTACATCCTCTTGGGCTAATCAGGTACCTCACCACAACAGTTGGAGTGATATTTCCAACCAGATTCTGTACAATCACAAACACAGTAGACACACATATTTCAGGTTGCTGACATGAGACACACAGGATAGTATTCACAGTTGTACACATATGCATTTCCTCACATACACATAACTTACATGAGACGAGATGCTTGATTAGACATTGCCGGATTGCTGTGCCCACATGTGTGTTTCCACGGTCATGTGTAGGACAGCACACAGGATCATTTTCCAGATTCGGATTAATTTTGACTGGGATATTATGCCTGAGATCAATGTTGTGCAGGATGCAGCAGGCCAAAATTATCTCTGCCACAATCATGGGTTGGTATTGTAAGGCCCACCAGTCTTATCCAGACACCTGAAGTGACTCTTCAACATGCCAAAAGTGTGCTCGATGACAGAGCAGGTGGAGGTATGGGCCTCATTGTATCTCATCTCTGCAAGTGACCATGGAAAATCACAGGGGTCAGCAACCAGGCCCGACACCCATATCCAGCATCACCTGCAGAAAGAAAATGTGACAGTTCACCAAATAACTTATGTCTACACAGAATGTAGGATGTATTTCTCCAATGCCATTCTGAATGCACCAAATCAGACTCGGCACCTCTATTCCACTCTCCGGTCTCTTACTTCCCTTCACTCCCCAGCCTCAGCTCCACCAGTCCTCCCCTCTCCTCAGCCTTCCCTTCTAGCTGCCTGTTTCAGTAATAAGATCTCTTCTTTGAGAGCATCTTTACCTTCCTGCCCTGCTCCGATTCTCACCCCTCCCCCCACTGCCTCCCCCCCGCCCATCTCTCAAACCTCTCACTTTTGGGCATCCTTCTCGCTGATCACTCCCCCCGAACTTCATCATCTCATTTCCTCCTCAAAGAAGACCTCCTGCTCTCTAGACCCTATTCCTTCCTCTTGGCTCCTGGAATCTTCATTAGGTTTCCTTCCCGACATCCTTACCATGTTTAACTCCAGTCTTTCTACAGGGTCCTTCCCCCGCTCCTGGAAACATGCCTTAATTCGTCCCCTCCTTAAAAAACCCTCACTTGATCCCTTGGTTCCCGCCCACTACCGTCCTGTTTCTAACCTTCCTTTTCTCTCGAAGCTCCTAGAGAAATTTGTCTTTGCACAACTTTCACATCACCTTGATTCTACTCATTTTCTTCACCCTCGTCAATCGGGGTTCCGTCAGGGTCACAGTGTCAAAACTATTCTTCTTGCTTTTACTAATGCACTGCATGTAGCTCATGATCGTGGTGACATCTTGGTGGCGGTTGCACTTGATCTTTCTGCTGCATTTGATTTAGTTGACCACTCCCTCCTTCTTCTTTGCTTACGGGAAGCGGGTCTCTGTAGTACTGTTCACCGCTGGTTCCACTCTTTCCTTTCCTCTCGATCTTGTGCAGTCCTGTCACCTTCCTCCTCTGCCCCTCCCTCAGACTCCTTCCCTCTTCCCTGTGGGGTTCCTCAGGGTTCCATCCTGGCTCCCCTTCTTTTCAACCTCTTCTTGGCCCCCTTAGCCCTCTTAATCCAACAGTCCGGAATATCTGCCTTTCTCTATGCAGACGACATTGTTCTGCTTCATCACACCTCCCCTTCTTGCCCAGACCTCTCCGCGTTAAACTCCTGTCTTTCCAATGTGGCTGACTGGTTGACACTTAACTGCCTTCACCTTAATCTTACTAAGACTATTGCTATCTGGTTTTCTCACAACAATCCACCTCCCACACCGGCCCCTTCTTTCTCTGGCTCTCCTGTTCCCCTAGTCTCCTCCTTTCGTTATCTTGGGGTTCACTTTGATTCTGACCTATCTTTCCATGCTCATATTTCACATGTCACTAAATCCTCCTTTTTCTTCCTCCGACAAATCCGTGCAGTCCGCCCTTTCCTATCTCCATCAGCTCTCACCACTTTGTTGCTATCTTTGGTTATGTCACGGGTGGATTTTGCAAACTCAATCTTCGTCGGTCTTTCTAAATCCCAACAGTCCCGGTTACAACGGATTCAGAACACTGCTGCTCATCTTGTCACCCATTCTTCCCCCCGTGATCACATAACGCCCCTACTATTCCGCCTTCATTGGTTACCTTTTCCCCACCGTGCTCATTTCAAGCTTCTCACCCTGGTCCATAAAGCTCTCCATACAGGCACCCCTCAATACTTAACAGACCTTCTTTCTTTTCACTCTCCTAGGTACACTCCTCGCTCCTTCCACCTTAATCGCCTCCCCCTTCCCTCCCCCTCCCGCGCCCACTTACAATCTACTCGCTCCTCTGCTTTCTTTTTTGCTGGCCCCGCCCTCTGGAATTCCCTTCCCTCTTCACTCTGCCTGGAACCTCATCACTCCACATTCAAACAAAACCTGAAAACCCACCTTTTTTCCCTGGCGTTTGATGTCCCTTCCCCTTTCGTGTGAATCCCACTCGCCCTATCCTCTACTTTCCCTGTGTCTTGTTCTCATTTATGTTTTGGTCTTGTCTCTCTTGTTTTTACTGCTTTTCTATGAAGAAATTGTAATTCTTTTCTACTTCATTGGCTTTGGCCTTCTTTTAAACTTGGTTTTATTGTACACCGCTTTGCTTGTTATTGAAAGGTGGATTTTATCAAATGAAATAAAACATAAACATAAACATATGCCTGTCCATCTCTATTTCACCCTGCCCTTCCTTTTCACACACACAAATAATGTTGTTATAACATCTAGCAGATACAATATCACAATGAACACACAGCGGCTTATGATGACAAGTGTCCCCTGGCCACAGGATTTTGAATAATGAGAGACATCCCAGTGATCTCCTGTCAATGTTATGCATATGACAACTGCTGGCACCTCACTACATAGGTAATACATGTGCAATTTACATTATCCAGAAAACAACCTTTGTGATGCTGCAATATTGCCATGCCACACCTCAAAATTGTGCCCAATGATGTTTGTGTATTATGCATGTGATCTGAGACCAACAAATGTTCCATCTGCATGCATCAATTGGCCCTTACCTAACACCTTCAGATATTTGTTGGACATTCCCAACATAGCTGAAAGCTACAGACATGTTGCCACTATGTGATGTGTAAGGAAATCTCAAGATCAACTGCCAGCTCGGTGGAAGAGGAACCTGCTATGCCTCACGTCATTGACACACCCACATAAAGTATGCCACTGTAAGACTGAATCTGTGTCACAGATAGTACATGGGTTCTGAAAGGAGCAAAACTGATCTGTATTATATACCCATCATGCACCTTGTTTTACCAGAAAGATATATTTTGTAAAAACAGTTCATGTGAGCAGATGACAATGGTCCTGTCCAAGATATAGGTGCTGTTTGTCTGTGATGTGCACAGGATACATGTTGATGTGAAAATGACAGACATATTCACATTGCATGTGTAAACATTCCCAGGGTAAAGGTAGGTCCACAATTCAAGCAGATGTGAAATGTTCAAATATTTCTCATAACTGCAAGTGTGAGATACTAAACAGAACTGGTCTTGGCAGCTAGTCAGCACTGATGCATGTTGTAAACATGTCTTGACATTCATATCTGGATTGCTATCAACATAACAACATTGGGATGACCCACCCTAACATATCTCAGTACTGTCATTCCACAGGTCAACATTCAGAATCATGGGCCAAATGACATACGTTACCAGAACCTACCACTCATCTGTCATGACTATGAGAGATAAGCATATTAACCCAAATTACTCTTGCAAGATATATCAACCATTGATGAAAGACAGTGACCACCTGGGAAGGGAATGAGTACCCTGCAAAGGCTGGATGTGGCCCCATGTGCCTCTGGGCTATTGTCCTGGTAACAGATGACACCATAGAGGATTACCAGACCAACATGTAGCACACATGTCCATGTGTCTGCATGCACCCACGTGACAGTCACCCACAAAGCACAGTAGCTACCATGTAGTGGACCACAGCCCAAACAGTTTGCTGGCAGATATGATGTTTGACCCATTTATCCATGGGTGGGCCAATGGGTGGTGTGTGACCATTTGCAGAGACATATTGCAGGACCCCATGTACATAAGGAACTCATATGTAAATGAAATGCATAATAGTAACATGTGCCAATTTTTACAGGACATGTCTCCTCAAGAGTGCATGGGTAAAGAGATATTAGCAGCTTCCTACAATGTCATACTCCAGTGGCAGCTACCATGCAGATATGGTACCACAATAATCCATGCCCATGTCAAATACATCTCTAACCTGCCATATCAATAAAGCAGTATCAGGACTCATAGAGAACCAAACCCTACATATCAAAACACATCACTGAAAATATTAAAGCTAGACATCTCAGAAAACAACAACACATCACCTACTGGTGAAAGAGAACAAGTGTCACTGTCACATGAGCTACATGAGCAGACTACATCAGCTGTGTTAAACATGCTAAACATAGTCCATCAGCAAGCAAATAACAAGTGATTAGAATGTAGAAACTGGAAGACAACTATGAAACCAGTTACTCATAAAGCTAGATCTGAAATGTTCAACAGCACTACAATAAAAACAATATTAAGTAAGTCATCCTTTTCAGTAGACAAAATGCAAAGAAGTGAATGGTGCACATATACCAAACCAGACAAAGTGGAGCTAAACAATGTTAAGACAATAGGTATGCTTTACCCTTTGTGGTTTGGACATGTGAGTGTTCATGTGAACTGCTCCAGTCAACCTCATCTAGTATCATCATGTCCTCTGCTAGCTTACCATTGTCTGCTGTCCATTTGTCTGGTCCTCTCACTTCTAGTTTTCTGCCATTCTCCCTCTACATCTACTGTAACACACTGAACCAT
This sequence comes from Ichthyophis bannanicus, assembly GCA_033557465.1. Classification (NCBI taxonomy): domain Eukaryota; kingdom Metazoa; phylum Chordata; class Amphibia; order Gymnophiona; family Ichthyophiidae; genus Ichthyophis; species Ichthyophis bannanicus. The sequence goes on along the minus strand of CM066038.1, from coordinate 270,838,680 downwards.
CTCCTATGGTCTTTACTGCACATCTTCCTCTAATCCCTGTGTTTCCCACTCAGATGTCACCCTACCATCCTAAATCCACACCTACTTTCCCAATACTTGGACAATCATAGATCCCTCCCCTATCCCAAGCAAAGAAAGTTTGCCCTCTTTAAACCCCCTTGCCCCATCACATTCTAGCCCTCCCCCAACATCAGTTCCCTTCACCTTCCAGGCCTACCCAGCATCCACCACCTACTACCCCTATCCTGGAATCCCCCTCCAAATGGCCCTTTCCAGTCCTAACTCCCCCCCCCTCTCCTTGAGGAGAGCTGTGCATGTCAGATTGGCTGTAAAGGAAGCCTGCCAGGCCTCAGCTCACCTGTGTACAGCTGCTGAGGTGCAGAGTGCCATTGTTCAGGAATGTAGTAGCTGAGTTCTAGTGTGGGACGCAGGTGCGCTGGGTGTTGGGAGTCATCAAATGTCCATAACCTTGCTGTGACAGTGGCCTACACTTGAACACATCTACCTGACGCAATAAAACTGAGTGCAATTCATTTGGGCAGCTGTACATAGGTGAGATGTGGGCTGAGTGTCTCCCTCTGAAACTGGCACTGATGGGAAATAAACTACATTTGTGTGATGTTGGTAGTGCAGGCCCCTCCAAGGCATAGGGCCCTGTGCAAACAACACTCCCACATAATGGGCAGGCCCATCAGTCCTTTCCAGAATGGGTGTTTGGATGACATCTGCTGCTGATTCTTCAGAGCTGCCAAAGGCTCACTACACAGCCTCACTGACCACAAGAAAGTGTTGTGCAAGGTGCTGTAAGTGCTATCTAGCACAGGTGAATTGCTCAGCAAGGACAGCAGACACTTGTTAATCAGAGTTCCAGCTCTGTAAGTCCCTCTACAGGCAGAGATTGCCAAGAGATGGAAACAGGGACACACCATAAAGGCTGGTAAATGGAAATGTGGATATCCAGGTTATGAGAGGTGTAATCTGCAGATCTGCTGCTCAGCACACTTTGGAGAATATCACGTTGACCACAACGGTTGTTCAACTAGGTACCTGCAGAAGCTCAAATAACACCCACATGGAACAGAGGCTTAGAAAACTGATCCAAACCACATGGCATCATGGACATGTTGGGGCAGGAAACGGTTTACTGTATCCTGGATCAATTCCATAAGGGCCACAATGGTCCCACAAACAATACATTCTAAAGGCAGTGCATACACATGTCATCCTGAAAACACAGACAGTGATGTGCAGATCAGTATGGAGACATTGATCTGCTGAGATAGCAGCGACAAGTACCAGACCTTGCAGATTTCCACAACCCAAATAACAGACTTCTGAAACAAGGGGGTACCATGAGCATTTGAATGCAGCTATAGAAAGGTATTAATGCTCTAGCTGTGGTATGATGTGCCATGGCAGAAACACTAGTGTATAGCATGTCAGAGATAAAAACAGTAGTCATGCATTAGCCCATGTGTTTTCCTGCTATGAGATATCCTGACCTAAAAGTTCCACCAAAAACAGTCTGTGATCCTGCCCAATCTGTGACAGTGACCATGCTACCTGTATCTCATAAACATTGTGCACATAGTAGAAAGCAACAAACTACTCACCCAGCAGGACACAGCCCTCATACTGACCATCCTCAAACTGTTGGAATAGTGCTGAGTGATACAGGATATAGGAGTCATGGGTGGACCCTGCAAACCTAGGAACCAAATTCAGAATATGCATATTTGCATCACAAACCACCTGCACATTCAGGGAATGGTAGTGCTTGCAGTTGCAGTACGCGGCCTCCCTGTCTCTGATTGGGACCAGGACAATATGTGTGCAATCAATAGCTCCCATCACGTATGGTATCCCTGCAATTTGCTCAAACTGTTGGTTCAGGGCCCCCCCAATGTTGCCTACTGTCAGGAAATACAATGTAATTCCTCCCCCAGCTGATCATGGCTTGCAGTACCTGGTGGAGACAGTGTGAGAAGGTGCGCTGGCTCATTCCTCAAACTGCAGCCAGTCAGAGGCAAAAAAATGTAGGCACTCAGGAGTTTGACCAACCCTGGTATGGCATGAGACCGGCCAGTTAGAGGCTCAAGGTCATATCTTAGATCCTCCTAGAGCTCTCTGATAGCTCCTGTGCTCAGACGATAAAGGGAGATGACCTGGTCTTCACGCATGCCCTAGAGCATGGCTCTGGGCCTGTAGAGGCGAGGCCATCTGGAGTGGACCTCCACACACCTACAGCACCGTGGTTCCCCATACCTCGCCTGTGCCTCCTCCACAGCTGCAGGTCTGTGCAGCTGCGGGGATGGACCCCTGCCCATTGACACTCTCCCTGGCACACCATCTCCCCTCAGCAATCAACCGCTGTACACCCTCAGCATGTAACCACTGGACACCACTTGCAGGAAAGCCAAAGTGAGTCATCTTGGATGACAGGAGCAGCAAAGTCACTGTGGCTCAAATAGAGACAGTAGGGAAGAGCGAGGGGCTGTGGAACAGATGACAACAAATACTACACACATGGGCCACAGTCACCACACACAAGCAGATTGTGTCAAGGCATCTTCCATGGTTTGCGCATGCATAGGATGCCTTACACAGATGTTACACACTTTGTGCATGCACAGGATACCTTATGCAGATATCCCGTGCCATGTGCATGTTCAGGATGCCTTGCGCAGATGTTCTGCACCTTGTGCATGCACAGGACATCTTACACAGATGTTCCACATGCGCAGGATGCCTTACATATGTGCAAGGTGCGGAACCTCTATGCAAGGCATCCTGCACATGCGCAAGGCATGGAACGTCAGCGCAAGGCATCCTGCACATGTGCAAGGCACGGAACATCTGCGCAAGGCATCCTGTGCATGCGCAAGGTGCAGAACATCTGCGCAAGGCATCCTGCGCATATGCAAAGCACCCTGCCTGTTGCATGCCTTTCACACATTCTTGTGTGTGGTGTGTGCATAACAGATAAATACTGCGGAATAAGGATAGCACAGCAATACCTGTGACAACATAGCATTGCGAAGGATGGTCTCAATGCAAAGACCATGTGAGAAATGAGATAGTGGTGCAGATCAGCCGGGCGATGCAGGCCAACATACACAAGTAAGGGAACTACAGCAGCTGCGACAGGAACAGTCTGCAACAGAGAGAGGTGACATCATGCCCTAGGGTGAAGAACAGCCTGGGCCATCTGGTGAGCCACAGCCACAGTGTTGGGCTGCCACCCCAGCAGAGCAGAAGCTCAAGAAGAAGCCTTTCCCTGAAGAGACACAAAAGAGGGGTCACTGATTCACGCATGAGGAGAATGACATGCTCATCGAGCAAGTGCTCGACAACTATGATGAGCTTTTTGGCAGGCTGAACTCCCAGACCTCTGTGCCATCTGGGAGCATATCAGGCAGGTGGTGTCAGAGCTTGGTGACCCAGTGCATGACTGTGAAGACATATGCAAGCGTTACAATGACATCATGTGCTCAGTCAGGGCACAACTCACAGCTAAATGCCAACACTCACTGGGGACTGGTGGCAGCAAACAAAGGCAGGCAAACCTCACAGCCCTGGATGAGCAACTTGCATAAAGAATGGGATCAATCTACATACACAGATTGTCTCCAGAGCTAGACATGGCACATCCACATGCAGATATTAGTTTCTGCACTTCCATGTGTGGACCTTTCATGTGTGGAGGAGATGATCAATGCTATCCATGCAATGCAACCATACATGAACCCACACCCCTGACTGCTCCTCTCCCAGCCAGCTCCCAATGGCCACCAATGTGTCCAGAGGGGCCATCACATGGCCCCCTATGTCATATAGAGACACACAGTCATACATCACCCCAACAACAGCCATCAGGCATCACCAAGCCCCAGTGCCATGGATCACCCCTTCCTCCCGCAGTGCACAGCTCTGCCAAGGAGAGCTGTCCCCTGGGCCCATCCCATGTGCACACTGCCTGCATGTTGAACCCCATACACATGGTACCTCTCAAAACAAAGCAACTCTGTTCATTCCCTATATCCTGTGTCCTGTGAAAGAAGCCAACGCATCCTGCAGATATGGATGTCCATGAGGTCACACATATAATATGTACTGTATGTATGAATGTATGTATGTGACCTAATGGCCTGTCTTACCATTGCATACAAGGTGTCTGTGAGGGTTGTGAGGAGGCCACAGAATCCATATTGGCTGGGATGATCTGCCAGGTAATATAATGGGGAGGAATGTCACATACCAAAGCATTGTGGTCATCAGTCTGTGCTAGGTAGGTTGCATAGGTGGAACCATATGCAAACAGCTGTGTGCATTGGCCTGAACTGTGTTGTGGTAAAGTGAACATGAGGTATGTCACACTGTGTGAATGTTCACATATTTATGTCACATCTGTTGGGGGGGGAGGGGGTAATGTATATGGTGCATTAGTAGCAGGATACATGTTTTAGTGACAAAATCGGCATGGGGAATGTCAATACTCCACCCATGTCCTATAGTACAGCTGGGAGAGTTTAACATATCGCTGGGTGAGAGGAGTTACGTGCTCCATTTATAGATGAGTGGACCACCCTCCCACATACCTGGTAAATGTCACAGAGCCCTGTGAACCAGTGTCCTGTTGCCTTGGTTATATCAATATCTGGAGCATGACAGTGTGATAGGTTGTATGTAGGTGCCTGTCTTTGTCACAGGTGTTCCCTGATGTCCTGTACCTAAGACACTGTTTGACCGGTATCTGATGGGGTTGCTATAGGATGGATCTGATGTGTCTTGTCCTGTCTGAGAAGATGACGATGCATGTAACAGTGTTCTGTGCCATTTGTAATATGTGCAAAGGGTATTTTGTGAGGCCCTCAGGAGTGGTGGCCCAACTGGACTGTGTACCACCTGGCCTCGGTTGCAGAGCATTGACCATTGTCTCAGAGATGGTGGCATAGGTTCTGTAATGGGTTGTTTTGTCAGGTGTCCTGTGCCGTCATGTTGATGGGTTGCATCAGGTTATCCTTCTGATCCAACAATATTCCAAGATATGCTATTCTCTGCACACCACACATGTGATGCAATGTACCTGTTGAGGTCCATTGGTGAGACATCTGTGTCCATGGACTTGGTGACTACCTTTGTCTGGCCACAGGTTCCTGTGAGTGTAGTGGCATGTAGCCATTGTGTGATTTTGTTGGTGCCTTGGATATCTTGTTTGTATTATGGTCCCATTGCTATTAGGGCTGTAACCTACAGCATGATGGTGCCTTACACACCGTATGCAATGTCAAGTGGCCTGTGTCTGGCTCAGCTGCACTGACCATATGTGCCCTGAGGCTATGTGGCCTCCGAGAGCCCCCGCCACCACCAGCAGCTCTCCCCTTCCCGGGGATCGAGCCACCAGCGGCGGGAGTGGCCAGCTGACCACCGCAGCCCAATCGGGGCTCAACAGGCCTGATTTAAACTTCGCGCCAGCGGGCGCCGTCCTCCAAGAGCCCCCGCCACCACCAGCAGCTCTCCCCTTCCCGGGGATCGAGCCACCAGCGGCGGGAGGGGCCAGCTGACCACCGCAGCCCAATCGGGGCTCAACAGGCCTGATTTAAACTTCGCGCCAGCGGGCGCCGTCCTCCAAGAGCCCCCGCCACCACCAGCAGCTCTCCCCTTCCCGGGGATCGAGCCACCAGCGGCGGGAGGGGCCAGCTGACCACCGCAGCCCAATCGGGGCTCAACAGGCCTGATTTAAACTTTGCGCCAGCAAGCGCGCCCGCGACTGGCGGGCCCACGCCTGAGGGCCTCGCCAGAGGGCCCTTTGGCGTGGCCCTTAGGCGGAGCACGAGAGGCGGCACAACAGAACCCTCACCAGTGACCTGACGCCTGTGCAAGAATCCAGCGTCCTACCAACATCTGATCTGTAAGAATGTGGTTTTGCTGAATATCGTCATCTATTGTAAGCCACAGTAACTTACAAATTAACCCGATAGCATCATATTGTATTAGTTACTATCTTAGCATTGCAACTTTGCCAGTTCGAAAGTCAATTTAAATTGCCAGCTTTGCACGTTTAACGGTGTTCACCACAATACTGCACTCTCTATAAAGTATGTCAATATCTTGCATGTAAACTGTACCTGATCTATTTTGCTCTTTCATATAATTGCTCCTCTGTATACAAGAATCTCATCACTGTACTGTACCTCATAACTGCGGGGCACTACCCTACTATTGCACTGCCCCACCTCCTAGTTACAGTGTCTCACACACAATACAAACCCCTCAGAATGGCCCTCCAGGTCGCTGTCATTCTTAGCCTCTACCTCCTCACTCACTGACTTGGAACCACCCAAGCCCTTTTCACACCACATGGCAGGATTCCAATCCTGAATAGCCATGGAAAAATATGGAATAGTCCCCCTTACTACAACCCAGGAAGTGATGCTTACCCGCGCCACTCCCACCTGATACATGTAGCTCTCCAGCTATCCAAAACACCCAACCAGGAAAAACCTTCGAGATGCCGACCCCTAAAATGTGCCATCATCAATGCACGTTCCATCCGCAAAAAATGGCCTGTGGTCCTTGACACAATCTCCTTCTACGACCTTGAGATCCTCTTGATCACAGAAACATGGCTATCACCAGAAGACAACGTCCTCCTCAATCAACTACTTCCCCCCAATTTCTCCATACACACGAGACATAGGGAAAATAAAAAAGGAGGAGGGGTGCTCATAATCTCCAAATCAGACCTCAACTTCAACATTGTGGACTCTTCTAGCACAAATAGCCTGGACACCCTCTCTGTTGCTAACCAACAATGCTCCCTTACCCTGTTATATAGATCTCCATCTACCTCTCCAGTTGACCTTCCAACCATTATTGACCTTGCAGCTAACGCCCGCACTCCCAACAAACCAAATTGGATAATGGATGATTTCAATCTCCCATCGCTACCCCAAAACCATGCAAATGCGTTCCTTGATGCAATGGAAGACCTGGGACTCAAACAAATCATAAATGAACCCACACATATGAAAGGGAACATTCTGGACATGGTTTTTGTGCCACATCCAGTCATGGTCAAAAACCACAATCTGCCAACATCAATCGTGGATGTACCCTGGTCAGACCACAAATTGATCATTATCCAGATTCCCAGCAACAATGACCAGCTGAACAGAGGCCAACCCACGAACATCACCTCTCGAACTTCCACTAGATGCTTCCGCCCCTTCGATAGGGAACTCATCCTTTCGGAGACCCCTTCACTCATTAACAAAACAACACCTGACCTTGATGAACTAATCTCTTGCTGGAACTCCAGCCTGCTTGCCATCTCACAACACCCGAACCCTAAAAATACAGCAAGATTGAAAAGAAGATCCTCCCCATGGTTCTCTCCTGAGCTGCGTGCTTCTCTCACGCAACTACGTAGACTCGAACGCAGATGGCGCCGATCGCGCTCACCGGAAGATCAGACCGCATACCTAACCCACCTTGCAATACATCGAGAAACAATCACTAACAGAATGAGACAATATCACACTGACACCCTAAAGAGGTCTTTGAATAAACCACGTGACCTCTTCAATCTGGTCAAATCCCTCTCAAAGGAACCATCGCCCGAGCAACACAGCGAAATTCACCCACAAGAATTCGCTGATCATCTGCAATCCAAGATTGTGCAAACTAACAAGGTCACAGCAGTCCAATATCAAGAACCAACCGATCTCTCACCACTTAACTTTTTTTCCACACCATCCAATAAATGTATTGAGAACACTATAGCATCACTCAACACCTCCACTGCACAGACCGACCCATGTCCAGCTTTTTGGATCAAGGAGCTACGTGATGTGTTCAGCCCTGTCATCGCAAATATAATGAAACTCTCCTTTACAACAGGTTATTTTCCCACTTCACTCAAGCAGACTTCCATTAGACCATTACTGAAAAACCCCAAACTGGACCCCCAAAGGGTTGACTCCTATCGACCAATAGCTAGCATCCCCCTCTTAGCCAAAATAATTGAGAAAGAAGCCCAATGTCAAATTCAAGATCACATAGACTCTGTTTCTCCCTTAGACAGCTGCCAACATGGGTTCAGAGAACATCATGGGGTTGAGACACTACTTACTGGTCTATTCAACAATATCATCACAGGAATTGACAACATCCATCAAGGCTTTGTGCTCATTTTCCTAGACATCGCTGCGGCGTTTGACTCCGTAAGTCACGAAATCCTCCTCAGAAGACTAAAAGAAAAGGGTGTCTGCAACAATGCACTAAAATGGTGTAAGTCTTATCTGGACGATAGATGGCAATATGTGAAGTCTGGATCAGAAAAGTCAAGCCACTTCCATCAAAAGCAAGGGGTACCTCAAGGATCCTCATTATCCTCCTTACTCTTCAATATCTACATGCAGCCCATCTGCAATATCATAAGATCATTCAACGTAAACTGCATGATTTATGCAGATGACATTCTCTTGTACATGCCTTTCTCCACAACCCACATGGACCTGACCCCACTCACAGATTGTTTCAATGCAGTTTCAACATGGCTCCTGACACAGAACCTACGTATCCAGCATAAAAAAACAGAGGTCCTTTTCATCACCAGAGACTCCAACTTTACGCCCCCGTCCCACGTCAGTGTCAAGGAAGCTGATTTGCAAACTAAAGATGCAATAAAATATTTGGGAGTTACCCTGGACCAGCATCTAGACATGAAACGCCACATAAGCAACATAGTTAAAGCCATCTACTTCAAAATCCGCTCCCTCAAACACCTTCGCTCCCTGCTGGACCCAAACGATTTCCGAACCATATATCAAGCGCTGATCCTGCCGCATTTTGACTTTGCAAATGCCATCTTACAAGGTCTCCCCCAATCCACACTAACCCCCTTACAGTTGGCCATGAATGCCGCAGCTAGGGTCCTCTATGGTGCATCCAGAAATGACCACGTTACTCCTATTCTCAAACAGCTGCACTGGCTACCGATCCACGGGAGAATCACCTTCAAATCCCTTTTACTAGCATTCAAGGCAATCAAAGGTACTTCATCCCTCTCACTCACGCATCTAATCCACATGGTCCCCCCAACAGATCAAGAAGAACATCAGCTGTAAACCTGCTAGTTATACCAAAGGCTGCGACAAAGTCCAACACGAATACCACAAACAGAGCATTCAGCTTTTATGTCGCCAAATGCTGGAACACTCTACCCCCCGACATTAGGGCCATTACCAATCTATATCAGTTCAGAAAGGCTCCCAAAACCTTCCTTTTCTGCCAATACTTCCCAGACAGCAACTGAACTAGATATCCCTTCCAAGAAATGACCCAGTCTAGAAATGTCCTCTCAACTTATATCTACAGTGTAGATAGCTTATGTATATAGTTAACCCAGTTATCCTTGTTTGTACTCCTGTTCAATGTAAAACCTGACAGTTTTTCGTTATGGTCGTTTTGTTATGATGTAAACCTCGCTGATTCTAAATAGCGCGGTATATAAGAAACTGTAATAAATAAAATAAATAAATATGGGCTCCAGGGTTAGCCATGGGGTTTACATGTGTCCTGTGAGAGATGAATCTGTGCTGCTAGTGTGTCTGTAGTCTGATAGCTCTGACATGCACCACTGGGACTCGCTGCACACAATATTCAGCTGTCAAAGTCCATGATGTAGGATGGCACATCTGCTTGGGTGACATGTGGATGCCACAGCTGAGGAGTGCAGTATGTACCTCTGCCTGTTGTGACAGATTCCATGGATTAGGTTAGCAAACAGAGGTATATGGGGTGTGACCATGCCACTGTGTGTCTGGATGAGATAGTGACATGTTATGTGTTGGGTTTGTGTAGCAAAAGGAATGTGTAAGTGCATCTGCACAGTCACATCATCTGACAGCCCTGACACATCTCCTAGCCCTATTGACTCATTGTACATGTGCCTGAACATTTACCATGCAGTCATGCCACTGCTGAGGACATGCCATGACAACCCCCACCCCACCACAGGAACCAACATGAACCTGTGGCACTGCCAGTCCACACCACCTATAACCCCCCTCCCCCACATGGTCAATGCCAGACATGCTGATCACGACATTATCAGATGGTCAAGGTCCCCACATTGCCCAACCTAGGCATCCATGGTAGGTACTGTATGCAGCACTGCTCCCTTGTATCACCTGCAGCTGTCCTCTCACAACCTAGATGATGTTGTGCTGCAGACACCCCTCCCCCCCACCAGTCACATACATCTGACAACATAGCTAGTGCCATTGGAGGGCTGTACCATCCCTCAATGCATCCCCTCCTCATAACAGAGTATGACGGCACCAAGCAGTCCCACACCTCCCCTCTGACCCATCCCCTGACTCCTCAACACCACACACCTGTGTTCTGGACAACTACACCTTGCAATTATGTCACTGCATGCACCAATGTGGAATTCCATGTTGACATGCTGCATGTCACTCCAGTCCATCGGATGATGCTGCAGTGTCATGCACATTTCCAGCATGTATGTACAGTAAATTGAAAAGGTAGCTATCCCCTGTGTGTTGGTCTTATCATTTCGCAGTACAACCTGGAATCAACAGGGGCTGTGGGAGGTCAACACCATGTAATGTGCACAACATGCCAGCAAGTGTAAGGAAGCAAGATATCCTTCATTGAGACACAGAATATATATAGGACAGGTAATACGTGAAGGCAGGAATGTGCCTCTGTGTGCAACCCCCCCCCCCCCCCATTGTCAATAGGTTGTGGAGCCATCTTTTACCACACTCACAGCTGCAACTCCTCCAGGGAATGCTGCTATTGGCAAAGCACAGCTAGACACTGGAATGTGAACCCATTCCTGAAGCCCAAAGTATGCAAACACCCCTCATCTTGCTGGGAAGCATTGGTGTACAGCACTCCTGCAGTGATGCCACAGGTACCAATTGGACTGAGTTGTGCTCTTTGACTACACCACTCCACAGCATACGGTTGTCACATTAGAGAAGCTCTATCAGTATGTGTTGGGTCATTGACCTGCTGGAAGATGAACCCTTTCCCTTTCTCAAGTCTCAAGCATATCGTAACAGGTGTCCCACAAGAAATGCCTTGTTTTTTGTGCCATCCATTGTTCTATCACTCCTGGTCACCTTTCTATTCCCTGACAATGGAAAACATCCTCACAGCATGCTGCTGCCACCACCATGCCTCACAGCATGCTGCTGTCACCACCATGTATCATGAAGGGACATTATGACTTTGGCCAACACATACTGTTTCCCATGATGGTCAGAGGGTTAATGGCTACCTCTCATCTGACCTCAAGACCGTCGTTCATGTGTGAGTGGTCCTTCACATGCTTTTGGGCATACACAAAATGTATTTTCATATGTCTATCTCTGAGAAATGGCTCTTTCATAGCCACTGTTCTTTGAGGTCCCACTCTGTGAAGTGTATGGCTTAAAGTGGTCCCATTGGCACATACCCCCATCTCCGCTGTAGACCTTTGTAGCTCCTTCAGTGCCATCCTTAGTGTCTTTCTAGCATCTCTGATCATTGACATCCTTGGCTGGTGTGTGAGTTTGGGTGGGCAGCCTCTCATGTCAGGTTTGTAGTGGTACCATATTCTCTCCATGTTGTCATGATGTCTGTGAGGGTGACCCGTGGTGTAATTGCCACATGGGAAGATCTGTAACAATGCAACCATGATGTATACATCTCCACAACCTCATCCCTAACCTGTCTTGAGTGCCCCATGGTGTTCATGTTGTCTGCTTTAGTGAGGTTGCCAAGTCAGAGACCTTTTGAAACATGCATAATGATACTGGTATCATATGTACAGATCAGGTGATACGGATCACACACAGTTGACCCCTAATCAGCTCATTAGGTGATGTTTGAGGCTGATATGCAGGACCAGATCTTATGTCGGTGTGACTGAGCAATAGGGATGGGGACATATACACACTTTCAGCTTCATTGTCATAAACTAGGCTTGGTATTGTCAGTTTACCACAACTATTTGAGCTATATTGTGAGATCCATCACCTAACATCTAAATAAACCTGTGACTGTATTCTAGTTTGTACATAATGTGACATAACAGCCCACATACCAAGGAGATAAATACATTTGCAAGGCATTGTACACAGTCCCACTGTCTGGAGGTGGGCACCAATCAGGATCTAAACTGTTATCTCTATTTATTGTCTCTTCCCAGGTGACACACATACCACAATGGAGGTGGAAGCTGTGGATGATGGCAGCAGTGTTCAGACTGAAGAGATGTCAGAGCAGGGGCACAGCTACAGTGCTGCAGGGGACCCAGAGGGTGATGGTGAGGCAAGACTCCCTGTCCACACACCAGAGGTGAGCCCAAATGAGGTCATGGTGCCTGGGAGGGTGGCCCAGCGTATGTTGGAGTCCAAGGAAGGTATTGAGGAGGATGATGGTGATATCTGCCTCCAGATATCTCACAGCAGCAGTGGAGATGAGGATGGGGAAGTACCTGCATTCGAGCAAAGTCATCACCTAAGGAGACCAGAATAGGTCCTGCACCGAGGATGCCCAGCCCACACCGCCTGCTGCACCATCTGCAGTCCCATGACAGGCCAGGGGCATGAAAAGAGTCCATCCTGGATAACATGGAGGATTATACAATGACTACACATGCAGACCTCAGAGGTTAGTGACACCCTCAATGTGCCATGGTGTGGCACATGGTGGGACAGGGTGCAGGCACTGATGCTGCAGAGGGGGGATGTTGAACGCACATGCTACTATCCCACGATGGTCAGACCTGTCACCTGTGGCCACTACTAACAACAACAGTTGCCAAGGTACCACGTCTCTGCAGTCACAAAGCCCCCATTGGCATGTGTTAGCAGGGCAGCTGTGTCCATATTGTGTGCCTTACTGTTCCCCACTTTCATTTCCACAGGTATCCACCAGGAGCTGAAGGGCCTTCGTGAGGACATAGCGGTGTACCACATCACACTGGTCGAGGGTATGGGCAGACAGATAGGCCACCGGCAGTGGTAGAGGCCACCACAAGGGGCAGTGCAGTGGGTGCCAAGGGGCAGGACAGCATGGCCATGGGCTGCCACGTAGGCACTGAGGATCAGCAGGCAAGTGATGCTTGTCTGCTAAAGCTGCATCATGTGCAGGTCTTCAGTTTAATGCACATGTACATATGTATGACATTTTGGAGGGTGGAGATTGTAATATTGGGGTACACATTATACTGTTTTTTTCATTGTGGGGAATTGTTCTTTCCCCTCCATCTTTGTTTCTTGTTTTGATGTTTCAAGGATGGTGTTCTATTTTCCTTTTCGTGATTTCCTGATGCAAAATTTGTGAAATATAGTAAACATGAGACACATGTACACATGACATGTCTGTCTGTGTCAGTTATTTCCATGTCAATGAGATTGCAGAGCCTCTTACCAGACATAGGTCAGGGTATACACCCACCTAGGCAGACATGCCATGGCTAATCCTTCCCTCGGGTACCCAACAACACAGCCCCACCTGTCCTTCACATCTGTGACCCATACCCCTCCCCGCAATGGTGAATGACATGAACATAAGAACATAAGATATGCCATACTGGCCAATCTAGGTCATATGTACCTAGCAGTTTCCCCAAAAGACACAGGTTCCACAATGCTTGTATTGGGTCAAGCATTGATATCCTGGGTCCCTTCTTAATAATGGTTTATGGACCTTTCCTCCAGGAACTTGTCCAAATCTTTTTTAAACCCAGCTACACTAATAGTCTTTACTACATCCTCCGGAAACAAATTCCAGAGTTTGATTACACGTTGAGTGAAAAAATATTTTCTTTTATTAGTCTTAAATAGTTTACCCTGTAGCTTCATTGCATGTCCCCTAGTCTTTCTATATTCTGATAACGTAAACAATCGATCTACGTTTACCCGTTCCACTCCGTTCATTAATTTATAGACTTCTATCATAACTCCCCTTAGCCTTTCTTCATAGGGGTGTCCTTCCATCCCCTTTACCATTTTGGTGGCTCTTCTCTGAACCTTTTCTAATAACGCTATTTCCTTTTTAAGATACAGCGACCAAAATTGCACACAATATTCAAGGTGCGGTCTCACCATGGAACAATATAGAGGCATTATAATATCCTTTGTTTTATTTTCCATTCCTTTCCTGATGATACCTAGCATTCTATTTGCTGTCTTGGCCGCCGCTGCACACTGGACCGAGGGTTTTAACATGTTATCCACAATGACGCCTAAATCTTTTTCCTGGGTGGTGGCTCCTAATGTGGAACCTTGCATCGTGTAACCATAGTTTGGGTTGTTCTTCCCTAGGTGCATAACTTTGGCATGCAGGCCATTGCTGTTGCATGGCCATCCCTTCCTCCCCTCCATGCTACTCAGGATCCTCCCCACTTAGGCATTCATCCCGTACCTTCCAACATTACAGCTGCAGCTATAATATCCACTCACCTGTTCCTGGCAGACCCCAAGGCCCTTACTCAATGCTCTATCCTTCCTGACCTGTCTGATGTGTTTGACACTTTTGGGCTCACCCTTCGCTTAGGACCATGTCATTGATTGGTTCTGCAGGCTTTGTGCTAACCAGCTTCACCCACCAGGTCACCCCTCACAGTAGCAGTGGAAGTGCTCATGGACCCTCACTTACCCCTATCACACATTCAGTTCTGCTGTCCCAAAGTTCTGTCCTAGGTCTACTTCCCTCTGTCCAATATGCCATGTGCGCACATATGGACATGTTCTGGTCAACAAACATGTGAGCCCAGGTGGCAGAACATGGCACCAACATTTCACATGCTGTGTCTGTGAGGGCAGCACCATTAGAAAGGTCCCAGGTGGTTGCATCCAGTAGTACGCATTACCATTCCCCACTGTCTGATGTTTGGACTGGATCATGTGTGTCACACATGTGTGGTTGTCACAACCCCTGGGAACCCATGGTATGTGTGCACCAATGTGCACATAGGTGTCAGACAAGAACACACACTGAGCCATGGTTATCCAAAGCTAGAAACATCTGTATTATGTCAACAGTACAAAAAAAACCATCTTTCTGGAACACATTGTAAACATTAACAGTTATGTACCCTCTCCACAGCTTCTTCATTCAGTGCACGGTAACCGTCTCTTCCTTCCCTCTCCTTCTCAGGCACATTTGGAACTTACCCATCACTCCGCTTTCTTCTTTCTCAGTCCTGCTTTATGGAACTCGCTCCCCTTCCCCCTCTGCACTGAACTGTCTTACCCCCGCTTCAAAGCCCTTCTCAAAACCCATCTCTTCTGTCAAGCCTTTGACCTTTCCCCCCCTGCCGGTGATGCTCTGCTCCCCAGCTGCATCCCCAGTCCTCGTAGCACCCTCTCAAATACAGTGTTATCTGACCCGTCCCCTATGTCCTGACTTTCTGCAGTCTCCTTTTCTACTCTACGACCTACTTTGGTTCTCTACTTTCTCTTTGCCTCTTTCTGTCCTATCATCATTGGCGTTCCTTTCTGACTTTATGTTTTCTGTAGCCATTGTTTTTGCATTGTACACCGCCCTGATGCCCAGGCTTGGGCGGTTTATCAAATCCTACGAATAAAGATAAAGATAAAGATAAAGGACCAACATCACAGACATTCTATGGTCCACCACTTTGGGTCCCCTGGCCAGGGCATGTTGACATCACCAGGGAGCCATGGATGTAGAGGGCTACAGTGAGCACATACCCCATGGTGCACTAATGCTGCTAGGGGCTCCCATTGGATGATGGATCATGCTCTGCGGAGGTCGGGGACACCCCCCCTCTGCCTCCACAGTTCATGAGCCAGTAGTGCCAAGTACTCCACCAGCTGCCCTACGGTACGTGTCAGGACACGTTGGGCTTGTACATTAGCGAACAGTGTTGCAGCCAGGGTATGTTCCCGGTTCACCATCCACAGGGCCCATGCATATGGGGTCTGTGTGAAGGCCTCAGTCCACAACCTGGCTGTGGCATTGTTTGTTAGCACAGGTGTTGGGCCCAATGGCCCTGTAGTACCGTGAGGCAGCTGACGGAGCTCCACCTGGCCCTCTGCATCCATGGGCCCCAGGTCTGTGGCTGCTGGTGGATGGAAGTGGCCATCCATGTTTTGGGGGGTGCAGGACTGTACCCCATGGGGATCCTCTTGTGTCAGCTCCTGCTCTCCTTTGCCTGTGTAGGGGACAGGTGGACCCCACATGTGTCTGGCCCTCTACCACATATCAGGGTCCCACACATCTGCATAGTGTGTATGTGGGTCACCCCACCCCTCCTGCCACTCCCCAGCTCTGTGCCCTCCTCCTCTTCCTCCTCCATCTTCTCCACATCATTAACCTCTTTCTTTGCATCCTCTTCCTCCTCCTCGTCCTCATCATCCATTGTCTCATCCTCCTCTCCCTCCTCTAACATGTCCTCAGACATCTCCTCCTCCTCCTCTGGCCCATCCACCGCATCCCAGACTGCCCCACTGCCTGGGCTGCATCCCCCACAGCTGCTACCCTGCCAGCCGCTGTTGGCGGTGATAAGGCCTCTGTGAATGGGAGCAGAGAGTGCCATATTAGCCATATGTTCTATGCCCACAGGGCAGTCTTCACCTGCCACAATGCCTACTACCTCTGTACACAGATGACAGCCCACAGACCATGCAGCAGGAGGACCATACACAGCGGGGCATATGGTCTCAGCAGGTCAGACAGAATGGTAACTGCACACATGGGATGCGCCCAGGGTGTATGTGCATGACCAACAAGGCATTTAGAATCCATCAGCCTCTGTAGGCAGCAGCAAAGAGGAACAGAGCAACACTGGTGCGATGGGGACAGGGTGGGCACCTGACCTACTGACCCTAGATATCAGCCCCAGGCATGCGGACACAAGGTGTCCCCTGTGGCAGCTGTGCTGACCAGTGGGAGGAGGAGCATAGACAGTGGCAATGCCCCACCAGTGTGGGCCCAGGAGGGTGTGCATGGTATGCTCCCCAGGAGGGTGCGCATGGTATGCACCCCAGGAGGGTGTGCATGGTATGCTCTGGGGGAGGGGGAGGTGTGAGACCTGCGGTGTGCATGCATCCATAGGTCATCAGGTTAGGTCTGACATGCAAACAATGATGTCTGGGGGGACTGTGAGGTGATCCACATAATGGTTGCTACAGGCATGCTCGGCCTGGCAGATGGTGACCATCTCCTCAGGAGGCTGTGCAGACCACAGGTACTGTATATCAGCAAGGGGTTGGGAACATTTGTATAATGGCGGGGGGGGGGGGAGTTGACGGAGGTGGGGATAGGTTCCATAGTCATGTGTTTGTGGTGGTATGTGTGGAACCCATTTGTGTCAGTGGGAAAGGACAGGCAGATCATGGGTGACAGTTGGCTGTGTTGCACTGGAGAGGGCAGGGTCAGTGAAGTTGCCAGGTTTGCTTACTGCCAAAACAGTGAGTGGTGGGGGGACAGGGAATGGCAGAAGGCGGGTATTGGGGTGGGGGTCCATTGCTTGGCCCAAGAAATGTTCTGTTTCAGGCATCAGTAACACAACCCAGCAGCAATGTGTGGCAGACAGGCAGGGGCCATAGCATGGGATGAGGGTGGTAACACAGGTGTAGTGAGATGGAATGGGATGCCAAAAGCATAGTGTTGTTTCCCAGAGCAATCTGAAAGGGTCTGTGCACCTAGGAAATGGGTGCTATTGGGACTGGGGTGGACATAGGGCACCCCTGGGATATACCAAATGGGATTGTGACAACAGCAAGGTGTACTAACAGGCACTGTCCTGATGGGACAATTGATGGGTGCATGTGGATGAGGCACGTGGACCCAGAGCCCTAATGGCCAATGTGGTCCCTATGTGTCATCCTGTATTTCTGTGTAATATGTGTCAAGAGCTGGGGGGGGGGGGGGAGTGACTGGTGATTCCACAGACCAGTGGTCAGTACCATTGGTACTGGCCTTTGGTACCAGGTGCCTTCTGGAAAACCATGGCCTCCATATGTGTGTTATTGTGTCATTCAATTGTGTGTGTGATGTTGACCCTGGGAGAGGTGTGATGCTGTACACTACATGTCTGCTGTGTCATCACCGTCCATCCAATGTGCATTTGTTTCATGGTCACAGCAGCCATGCACATGTTGCATCACTGCAGGGCTATATGTGAGGACAGGGGGGTGATCATCAGGTCTATACAATGCATCAGGATCAGCATGTCACCCACTGTATGTTCATGTATACCTCTATGTGGTCTCAACAGTGCCACATTCACCCATACCAGGCATGCATGCACATCCTTAGGTAGATGTGAAGGGAATATCACGTTTGGTGCACGGTGCATGGACATATGCCTGCTGGTACAGTCCAATGGGTTCAGTCGGCCATGGTCATTGCATGACACATGTTGTTGTGCCACATACACATGCTATATTACTCACCATCCGCAGCTGTCCTCATCTCCTCCTATATCCAGTGTAGCCACTCTGGCTGCCTCCAGTGGAGCTCCCTGCCCTTTTTCTGCAATTCTTCCACCTGAGGGAATGGGGGATACATGCCATCAGTGCCCTTCTACACATACTACTTGCGACACAACAGCAGGCTGAACATGGGCATGTGGTATGTCACAGTATTATGGCTGCAGGCTGCAGCTAACCAGGCCCTTTGAAGTTATACATTACTTCCCCCCCCCCCCCTAAGATCAACACAGCCTTCAACACCTAGCACAACCCCCATGGCATCACACAGGCATGTGGTGGAGATACACATGTTGCCGCATTTGCCCATCTGCCTTGGGTCCTACCTATGTGATGTTTGCTGTATTGTTAGAGAACACTATGAGGGTGTCACATGCCGTATGATGTGTGCCATGTGGCCGGTATGAGGGGTTATGAGGCATAGTTGCTGCACACTGTTGGGCTCACAACTCAGCCTGTCTCACAACATTGTTTCAACACATCCTGTGCACATGTGTTTGCTGATGGTGCCAACTGCCCTTACATGTTTTGTAACAGCTGCCACTGGCTGCTACCTATTCCACCCCCCCCCCCCTCCTTTTAGTGGTCTTGCAGGTGTGGTATGGGTGATGGATAGCCTATAGCTACATGTTCAAATTCCAGAATGACATCATTCTACCTATTCTAACAGGTGGACTAAATTCCTAACTCACATCAGTACAGGGGGATGGGAGCTCAGTACCCACAGTTTCATTGTCCTGGCTTAGGAGACTTAGGCCATGGACTAGCTCGATGACCTCATGTGCCCAGAAAACCACCTTTGGACATGATACATATCTACTTGGTACAAGAACTCTGCACTTAAACTCTTCAAAAACAAAGAGGCATGACAAAAGATATATTGCATATTACAAGTCTTACACACAACCCTCATGCTTCAAACTATTACACACAGCTATTATGCCTTAAACCTTTGAACCCATCCTAAAAATGCACATTATTTTTTATTTTATTTATTTATTAACAATTCTTATATATCGCACTATTAGACATCAGCGCGGTTTACATTGAACAGAAAACATCCGACAATTTACATATGTCTGGTCATTACATTTAACAGGAAGTATAAACTTGGCAAATAGGGGAAACTATATACAAAGGTGTGTTATCTGACAAGAGATATCATGGTTAACTATATACAAAGGTGGTACAACAGTACATGGAACTGTTTGTATTTACATTGTGCAATTGGCCTGTTGCGATGGTCTGTCTGTCTGGCCACTCCAGCTATTCACCTGGGAGTTATTTTCTGCGCTGTCATTGAGATATTTAAGGAAGAGGAAATGTTTCAATGACTTTCTGAACTGACTCAAATTTGGTACTGCTCTGATTTGTGCTGGTAAGGTGTTCCATAAAATGGGGGCGTAGAGTCGGAAGGCTCTGTTGGCTGTTGATCTGGCACATCTTGTGACATATACAGGCTCTATAATACATCAGAGACTTTTGGCAAAACTAAAGAGTCATGGGATAGGAGGCAGTGTACTATTGTGGATCAGGAACTGGTTAAAAGATAGAAAGCAGAGGGTAGGGCTAAATGGCCAATTTCCCCAATGGAGAAAGGTGAATAGTGATGTACCCCAGGGATCTGTGCTGGGTCCGCTGCTTTTTGACATATTCATAAATGACCTGGAAAGTGGAATAACGAGTGAGGTTATCAAATTTGCAGATGACACAAAACTATTTAAAGTTGTTAAAACCCAAGAGGATTGTGGAAAATTGCAAGAGGATCTTGATAAATTGGAAGACTGGGCATCAAAATGGCAGATGAAATTTAATGTGGATAAGTGCAAGGTTATGCACCTAGGGAAGAACAACCCAAACTATGGTTACACGATGCAAGGTTCCACATTAGGAACCACCACCCAGGAAAAAGATTTAGGTATCGTTGTGGATACCATGTTAAAACCCTCGGCCCAGTGTGCAGCAGCGGCCAAGAGAGCAAATAGAATGCTAGGTATGATAAGGAAAGGAATGGAAAATAAAACAAATGATATTATAATGCCTCTATATCGTTCCATGGTGAGGCCGCACCTTGAATATTGTGTGCAATTCTGGTTGCCGTATCTTAAAAAGGATATAGCGATTTTAGAAAAGGTTCAGAGAAGAGCCATCAAAATGGTAAAGGGGATGGAAGGATACTCCTATGAAGAAAGGCTAAAAAGGTTAGGGCTCTTTAACCTGGAAAAGAGACGGCTGAGGGGAGATATGATAGAAGTCTATAAATTAATGAACGGAGTGGAACGGGTAAACGTAGATCGATTGTTTACCTTATCAGAATATAGAAAGACTAGGGGACATGCAATGAAGCTACAGGGTAAACTATTTAAGACTAATAAAAGAAAATATTTTTTCACTCAACGTGTAATCAAACTCTGGAATTTGTTACCGGAGGATGTAGTAAAGGCTATTAGTGTAGCTGGGTTTAAAAAAGGTTTGGACAAGTTCCTGGAGGAAAGGTCCATAAACCATTATTAAGAAGGGACCCAGGATATCAATGCTTGAACCAATACAAGCATTGTGGAACCTGTGTCCCTTGGGGAAACTGCTAGGTACATATGACCTAGATTGGCCACTGTTGGAAACAGAATACTGGGCTTGATGGACCTTGGTCTGACCCAGTATGGCATATCTTATGTTCTTATGTTGCACACATCCCTGAGGCTTCAGCACTTATAATATCTCCAAATATCCCTTATGCTTTATAAGGATTTCTCATGGGTGTCACTGAATACTACCTGTCTCTGCACTTGTTAAATCATCACTTGATCCCAACACTGCAATGGATGCCCAAATAGCCTATCGCTTCCACTTCCTCAGGGGAGGGTCCTAGCTGGCATTTCACCAGCAGGTCTCCTCTTCCTCAAAACAGGATCCTTGCTAGCATTTTAATAGCAGGTCACCAGACCCAGTGAAGACACGAATGAATGGAATTTGAGGACACCTCTGATGAAACTCTGGGGTAGACAACAGATCATGAGGGAATGAGTCTTGTTCGGTGGCCAGTTGTGGGAGGCAAAAGAGGTTTCTGCTGGGGAACAGTTGGGATGTCAAACTGCTGGTGATGCAACAATGTTATTGGATGAGATCCCGGAAACAGGACAATCGTTAGTGGTGAATATATTGGGAGTTGCACTCACTCTGCAACAGGTTCATGCTTTGGATAAACATTTATCATTGATACCCACAATATGATTTGACTCCTTTCAGTTTCAGTTGGATCAGAAGCATTCCTTATGGACTATTCATATCAGAGCAACGCTTTTCAGCCACTGGGACAGGCATTGTAGGTGAGATTGTGATGGAGGTGGCTGCTGCTGATGGGCCATAAGGCTATGAAAGGTGTTGAGAGATATATGTTACCTAGGATATCTTCTTGAATCCCTCTGGGACCACCTCCTTCAGCTGTGGAGGTTTGTCAAACCATAGTGTCTAGGGCTGTGGCCATGTTGATGAACTCTTCACGTACTAAATTGCTGTGGACAATGTCAACTACTGAGTGGCAAGCCCGGTAAGGGTTACACGGGATGAATGACAGTCATTCGACAGGTAGATAATGGGGGAGGAATTGTAGTGTTAGACAGAGCTGCATATTGGAATGATGATGCAAGACAGCTGGGTGATAGTTCTGTATGAGTTGTTGTCTATAGATCCAATTGCAAGGATATAAGCTCCAATTGAGGTGCTCACTGTGAAGACCCATAAAGTAGTATTATCACAAGGAAAGAGTTGTCCTTTTTGAATGTATGTGCCCCAGGGGCTGCAGGTTTCTATCTGTTACTAAAGATACATGGGACTTTGCATAACCCTTCCTCCAGGACACCCTATAGTGTCTACAAGGGGGACAGTGTTTGATCCCCTATCAATTTTTGATGGGACCTTTTTTACATCCATTGATGCATAATATTCCATCATATGTTTGTGATATAGTGCTTTTTCTGCATTTTTTGAATGAGATGGCCCAGTCAGGCTTACAGCCTGGGGTTCTATTGGTGACCCTGTATACCAGCGTAACACAGGATTTGGCTATACAGATAGTACTGTCATCACTGAATCAGAAGGGCAATTTGGGAGAGGCCCATATATGGTTGTTGATGGATTTGGCTGCTTTGGCCTTGAAAGAGAATATTTCTGAGTATGGGGATACGATGTACCATCAACTTTGAGATGTCGCAATGGGGGAGACGCTTGCCCCCTCTATTGCAAAAACATTTCTATAACTGGTTAGGTTTGTTGGAAGGCAGGCTGCCACTACATAAAGGCCCATATTTCTTCCAACACAACCTTCTTGATGTCATTCCATAACTCTTCTGGAGCTCTGTCATTTGTATCTAAAGCAGCAAATCAATTTTGCAGGCAGTCTTTAAATTCCAGTGGTATATTCTCAAGGTCATATTTTGCTGCATTCATGAGTGGTTTGCTCTTTTTCAACTTTAGCTTGAGTTTGCATACTAGTAGTTGATGATCTGTACCACAATCAGCTCCAGGTTTTGTCTTTGTTGATGTTACAGAGCTTTTCCATCGTTGACTTCCACAGATGTAGTCAATTTGATTTTTATACAATCCATTGGGTGAAGTCCATGTGTACAGTCGCCGCTTGTGTTGCTGGAAGAAGGTGTTTGAGATGAATAGATCATTGGTCTTGCAGAATTCTATCAGTCTTTCTCCAGCTTCCTTTCTGTTGCCAAGTCCATATTTTCCAACTACTTTGTCTTCTTCTTTCTTGCCAACTTTTGCGTTCCAGTCACCCATGACTATCAGGGTATCCTCTTTGCATGTTCTGTCAATTTCAGCTTGTACTTGTTCATAGAACTCTTCAATTTCATTCCCTTTTGCAGCTGTTGTTGGGGCATATACTTATAGTTGTGTTAATAGGCAATCCTCGTAGACAAATAGAGATTAAGCGTTCACTTACTGCATTGTATTTCATTACAGTTCTTGCAAGTTTCTTCTTTATTATAAATGCAACACCATTTCTTCTTTGTCTTTCATTTCCAGCATAGTAGACCATGTGATCATCTGATGCAAAGTGCCCCATGCCAGTCCATTTCAGTTCGCTGACACCCAACAGATCAAGTTGTACACATCCCATTTCATTCTTGACTACCTCCAATTTCCCTTGGTTCATGCTTCGTACATTCCATGTTCCAATGTGTAAGACATCTTTACAGCTTCTGGCTCTCATTTCATGCGCAGCTACATCAGCAGTCAGACTTCCCGAGGGCTTTGATCCAACCACATCATAAATGCTGGCTTTACTCTGAAAAGTCTTCAGCACTTCCCCAGTAGCTAGTTGAGTGCCTTCTGACCTGGGGGTCTCATCTTCCAGCACTATAGCACAATTAATTTGTTGTAACTATCCATTGGGTTTTCATGGCAAGATACAGAAGTAGATTGCTGGGCCTTTCTTTCGCGCAGTTTAAGTTTGGTGTTGTTGCCGTTGTCACAAAAATGTGATCCTCCGCCATCAACATTATCCCATTCTGCTGCTGCCCAGATGGGTGGTTTGTCTTGGTCTGGCACCTCAGCTGAGACCTGTCCATCTTGCGAGACCCTGCCAGTAGTTAAACTACCAATAGTTTAGCTCTCAGCATCACTGATGCACGCAAGCCCTCACAGCACGACAAGCTGCAAACCAAGTGAGATGTATGTATATACTATATGTGTATTTATCTACATATACATATGCATCAGGTACTATTTCCATGCCATACCGCATAGATCTTCAGTGTTAGCTCTGTGACATTGCCTCTAACTCACGGATTACACAGGGCCATTCCAAAGTTGGATCCTCTTGATCAGGTGACACTAGGGGGTTCTGGGTGTTTGACGGGTCCAGAGGGTGTGCTATTGTGCTTTGCGTGCACAGGTGTCCTGTCTATTGGTTCTATGGGTCAATGTGGAACATATGATGGAACATGCAGGTGGCTGGCCCACAGGCATGATATGCCTGCATGATCAACAGATATGTGTCCTACATCTTCTGTGTTCAGATGGACCCACTCTGGCTATGGCCTATAGCAGAGGCCAGGAACACATCAAATGTGCATGGGCACACTGTTTCAGCAGCACACAGTAGAAACATGTCATCATGATGTCTGCTCTAGAGTCAGTTCTGTGCTCAGCCTGTTCCACGGATCATTATCTGCGCATAAAAAACACACATCCTGAGAAAAGGGAGGGTGCGTGGTCCACAGTCAGAATGCACTTAGCGGTGATTCAAACCCAGACCGTTTCCTAACATGGCACTTGACCCATCATTAGCCTACATCTGCAATCAGGTGTTGTGCATCTGAGGCATGGACAGGTCTTGTCCTCTGCAATGCCCCTGAGCCAGGCAGATAGAGTCAAGCCCTCAATGAGACATGCTCACGTATGTGTATAATGTACACATATGTGTATCAACCCAACATGCATTTGGTTGACAAAGCAGCACATTGCTGTATGTCTATCAGTCAATGCAGACACTCAGCATTTCACAGCCATAACCCGACATGGGTATTCATCAGCCAGTGAACATGCCATGGAGCTTAAACCATTTCTCCATATCTTACCTCTTGACTACACATCAACACAGTCAGGAATAGTGCTGGCAGTCATTTGGGATAATGTAAGTCCCTGCAAACAATGTGCTACACCCAGGATCGGATGCAGCTTTATAGACACATTTAGAGGCCATGGTACAGCATACCTCAGGCTCGCCTAAAGCAGTGCATATGCAGTACATGATGCACACAATGCACAGTACTGCGGCTGATCATGCCACACTGGTGCAAGCTACATCTCATGTGCAATCATGGTGGCTGTCCCTTCACTATTCTCTACTGGCCAAACTAACCACACACTCACATATGTCTGCTGTTGTAATGTGAAGTAATGAACAGTGTAACAGCATATGTGCAGGATGCAATATCCCCTATGACCTGCTGCACAGGGCAATCCAGGCACAGCTGCACACACATTGAACATAGACCACCTTTGAACACCATATGGGCTATTGCAGACCATTGCTGCAGCTATGCCCATCATCATCATGATGAGCCATTCAGACACAGAAACTCTGCAAGTGTCAACCAACCCAGGGATATTGGGTTCACACCCCAACTGTCCCAAGGGTGCTGTCCTCCACACATCACATGTGCACAGGGCACTCCTGTGTAGTCTGACCATCTAAATATTGCACAGATCTCAAACAGTAGGCACAGATCTTAAACTGCCAGGGAAAGAACTGCAGCCACACACAGCTTTAACCTATACATACAACAATGTAACTATATAGCCAAGGCATTGGCACAGCACAGCCAGGGTGATGGTGGCCTGTCAGTGGTTTATGCTTATGTACCCTAGCATGCTACTGGCTGTCACATGTTAACCCATCCATTCCATATACATTCCCTCTCACACATGTACATCCTGTGGTAATTGTGCTGTTTCATACTTTTCCCAGAATCCTCTCCCTTCATTTGCATCACATTTTACTATGGACCTGTACTGTGGGATTGCAATGCAGAGTGCAATGGATGATGAGCTTCAGTCATTCAGTGGGTGCATGCTGCATCACAACAACCTACATCTGCCACATCACCAGATGATGTGTGCCCCTACTCTGCCTATGACAGTAAGAAGCACGCATAGTTCTGTGCCTCTGTACACCCATCATGCTTTTCCACTGGCTCTAGACCATGCTGACATGGCAGGAGAGGCACATACAATCACTCACACTGCAGGTGCAGTGGACACTCCCACAGGTGGCCACATGCACAAGGGTTGTGCACTGTCTGTACATTTGGTAATGGGAAGACCAGCAGTACATTGTACATACAAACATAATGATAGACCATTGCATGCATGCACACTGCATTTCAGCACCTTACAATCCACAAGGCATGCCCCCCCCCCCCCCCACATATAGTTTAGACCTATTTGGAAACGTTGGTCAACATACCATTGTTACTTGCCCCTTATGCCCATAGATTGGGTATGCCTGCACAATGTGCATGCATTATTACAACTCACTTCATGGTACATGCACTTGCAACAGTCATCCCACTGTACATGTTATATTTGTGTGATTTGCCATCATGCCTTCCTTTGTGCATTTTCTCCTGTTCAACTCTGCATGTGGGAATCCTAGCTGGCCATAATGTGAGAAGTTGCACCTACTGTTCTTGTTCACAGATGCTCTAATACAGTCGTGATATTTATGGTCTGTCATTGATAATCCACATATTGGCATTGATCCTGCATCCCCTGAGTCATTTACACAGTGACCATGCTTTTTGAACCACATAGCAGCTGTACCATTTTTTAGATGCATATTTGGGTGTTCATTGTTAGGGTTCATTAAGGCCTGGCTTGGTGTGTGCCTGTGTGCACCTAGATGTCTATAGGTTCTGTGGCATACTGCACAGCTGCATGTACATTTGGATTGTAAAACTATAGCTTGGAAATGTGAGAGTTGCTATAGACAACAGTGTGGGTGATGGGTCCCAGGTGAGGTTTGGAACTAGGATGAAAAGCACAGGTGTTGAGTTGGTTGGAGTAAAGACAGTGTGTGCTTCCTGCCTCAATGATCATAGCAGAGGGTGATAGGGTAACTGAGGTGAGGGGTGTGTTGGACGTGAAAGGGGTAAAGTGGGGATGTGACAGACCTCAAGATGACTGAGTTGGGGCTTGTGAATGTGCTGAGCCATGCCGGCTGTAGGGGAGGAAGGAATTGTACCTACTGATCATGACCCTAGATGGTATGTTGATGTAAAGAAAATTGAAGCCAGCAATGCTGAGCCACAGGCTGGCATTGAACCTACCACCCTGCACTCAGTGAGCTATGGTTTCATACCACAGGGTAGATATATAAGCTGACCCATGCAGTTGTACTTAGGTGTTCAGTACAAGGAGCATAAGTCGGTGTATTCTTCTGTGCACTTATCTGTCTGCAGGTTCTGAGACATAATGGCAGGCTGCATGGACAGTTGCTTTGTGGAGCTATAGTTTGGTTATGTGAGGGTTTTCATAGGTGATGGGGCCCAGGAGATGTGTGTAAATAGCATGTGTGGTACAGGTGGTGAGTTGGTTGGCGGGAGGAGGGTGTGTGCCTCCTTCCTCAAAGATCTTAGCAGAGGGTGATAGGGTAACAGCGGTGGGGGGAGGGTTGGACATGAAGAGGTAAAAGTGGGGATGTGGCAGACCTCACAATGACTGAGGTGGGACTTGTGAATGTGGTGAGTCATGCCTGCCATTGGGGAGGGGGGGTGGAATTGCACCCACTGCTTCTGACCCTGGATGGTATGTTGATGTAAATAAAATTGAAGCTAGTAATGCTGAGCCACAGGCTGGCATTGTACCTACCACTCTGTACTCATACATCCAGCAATCTTTGATTTTGTGCCACAGGGCAGGTGTATAAGCTGGCCCATGCTGGTGTACTTAGGTGTTCAGTATAAGGGGCATGCATTGGTGTATTCCTCTGTGCACTTAGCTGACTGCAGGCTCTGTGACATGATGGACAGTTGCTTGTAGAATATAGTTTGGCCATGTGACGGTTTGCATAAACAATTGTTCAGGTAATGGAGCCCAGGTGAGCTGTGGAAATAGGATGTGAGGAACAGCTGGTGAGTTGTTTGGAGAAAGGACAGTGTGTGCTTACCTCCTCAAAAGTCTTAGCAGAGGGTGAAAGGGTAACAGTGGAGGGAGGTTGGTTTGACATGAGGAGGGAGAGATGGGAAGGTGGCAGATCTCATAGGGGCTGACATGTGATTTCATGAGACTTGTATGGAATGCTGACAGGCAGAGCCTGCCCATCATGAACAAGGGGGTTAGGTTCAGTGTCAGAGCCACCTTGCAGGGAGAGGGGATAGCTGTGAATGGACATACTGTCCTACTGTCAGTGAGAGCTGCAGGTTGGCACCTGTCACACCCCACCATAATCCAACTGTTTCCAGCTGCAGGTTACATGCACTGCAGCACACCCACACAGTCACACAGCACTGACATGGCAGCATGGTATCAGTGATGCTGGGAACATTCACAACCACCTGCAGCTGCATGTCTGTGTACTCCCACAGTTTCTGCAGTATCATATCATGCATCTTAGATGTGCACTCTAGACAGCTGCCCTGTCGCCCTCCTGGATCGGCAGCCCCCATGGTGCTGCACACCTGACACCTCCTTTCTTACACAACAGCAGACATGTGTCACCCTCTTTGCCACATTAGCAACATCAGCCTTGTAGCCTGTCATAGTAGGGCGCTATGCTGTTGCTGCTAAGGTAGCACTACTATCACCAAATTGGGCTCCCCTATCTGTTTTCCACATTGCACACTTTAAATAGTCTCTCTCACCTCCATAAGGTGCCTTTTCCATGAGGTTTTGATATGCATTAGGGTTCCTGGGATTAAGGTGCCTTTCGGCAGGTTGCACAATTGACGTTAAGGGACAACGACTTGTTAACGCCCACTCCCCACCTCATGGATGCCTACTCTCCGCCCACAGGGTGCTTTATGCTGCTGGTACAATTACTGCGCGCTAAAGTGATGTTTTAGCCATGTTAAGGACACTGGTGTGCCGATAACACAGTTTAATGGCACACTTGCTCCTTTATCACAGTTTAGTAAACATACCCCTAAATTTGCCTTGTTTGAGAAGTCTGTCTGTAGGAGGTGGTGTGTGCGTGTGTGTGCTTAACTAGAGTTTTGTAGATAATATTTATCTATATCTATAATATATTTAGATTGAATCTTCTTGCTCAATTAATATATATTATTCATAAATGTTGAATCCCATTATGTTTTATTTAGTAGCTTAAAGAGAGAGGAATTTTAGTGGTGTTCATATAAATATTTATTTATTGTATTTCTTTTATAGCAAAACTTATAGTAAGTGAAGCTTTTGAAAATTTTATGAAGGGCATACATTGTGAAAGTTAAAATTCTATCCAGATTAAGAGAGATTTGTGTTTTTATGCGATGTCATTTCCAATTGACTGGAAAATAATCTGTGTTTATACCAATGCTGAAGAAAGGTGGTCCAACTGACTGTGGAAATTACGGCACAATCACTGATCCCACATGTCAGATTCTACTCAAGATCATTCAGCAGAGACTACAACCATATCTGGAACAAGAACTGCCTGAAATGCAAACAGAGTTCAAGAAAGGGTGAGAAATGAGAGGCATCTTCACGGATGTGAGATGGATCCTTGAAAAAGACAAAAGAATACCTTAAGGATATCTACATATGTCTTATTGACTACAATGAGGATTTTGACTGTGTAAACCATGAGAAAATCTGAGCCACATTAAGAAGCATGGGTATACCAGAACACCTGATATTTTTCTTGCATAACCTTTACATTGATCAAGAGGCAACAGTTCAGACAGAACAAGGAAAAACAGAAAGGTTTAAAATCAGCAAATATGTATGACAAGGCTGCATACTTTCCTCTTACCTATTTAATTTATATGCAGAACAAATCATCAGAGAAACAGGACTTATTAAGACAACCGAGGTGTGAAGACTGGTGGAAAACTCATCAACAGCCTTCGTTATGCTGATGACACCACATTACTAGCTGAAAATAAAGACAATCTGAAACATTTGCTTCTTAAAATCAAGGAACAGAGTCTTAAAATGGACCTGCACCTTAACATGAAGAAGACAAAGATCCTGACAACTGGCAAAATCAATAAGTTCATTATTGATGGAGAAGAAATAGAAATAGTGGACATCTTTAACCTGCTTGGATTAATAATCAATAAAGAAATGACAAGCGGTCAAGAAATCAGACTATGCATTGCTCTTGGCAGAATCTTCTTGGCAGAAGATTTTCAAGAGCAGAGGTCTCTCCCCATACAAAGATTCAATTTGTCCAAGCCATGGTGTTTCCAGTAGTGGCATATGGATGTGAAAGTTGAACAGTGAAAATGTTTGACAGGAAAGAAATTGACGCCTTTGAATTATGGTGTTGGAGAAGAATACTGGGCCCGATATTCAAAGGCATTTGCATAGGTTACAGACATGTAAACAGTGTAAATGCACCAAGTGGGATATTCAGCAGCACTAATATGGTTAGTGTTGCTGGATATTTTTATTTATTATTTATTTAACATTTATTTCATACCATTTTTCATGTTATCAAAGTGGTTTACATTTAACTCAATATTATTTATTTATTTAGACAGTTTTGTATACCGCCTTATCCTTCAATCAAAGGGGTCACAACACAATTGGGGGATACATTTAACACGCGGGGATATGAGACACATACACTAATACTTACAGGGAACATGGGCAATGGAGGGTTAAGTGGCTTGCCCAAGACCACAAGGAGCATCTGTGGGACTAGAAACCCCAGTCCTTCCGGCCCAAGGTTGCTGTCCTCTAGTGGGATTTGAACCTCCGACCTTCCAGCCTGAAGTACCTTGCCCCAACCACTAGGCTACTCCTCCCTGACAACTGACAACGTTATACATGGAACCGATACATAATAACTATGATACAATGAACCAAGGATATCCTCAGGTGCTGCTGCTACATGCCTCGCTGCTATATGGTTAACATCAGGGCGTGTTGTTGGCATTCAAAGGTGGAGCAGAGGCAGCTCCTCTCGCTAATAGGGTAGCGGTGATATTGAGCTGCTGCCAGGTTAGTGACAAGTGAGCAAAGTTTGATGTGGCAAAGACTGGACTAAATTTGCCCTCAGGAATTAACCAGGCAGCAGCTCAATATTGCCATTTCCTGGTTAGCTTCCAAGCCGTGCAGCGATCTGGATATTCATTGCCAGTGGACAGATATAGCACCAGCATTGAATATAAGGGATTAAACTTCAGCAGCAATGACTATATGCTTTAGCAGAATTAGCTACCACTGCTGAATATCGGGCCCACTGTGTATACCATGGACTGCCCGAAGAACAAACTGGTCAGTTATGGAAGAGATAAAACCTAAGCTTTCTTTAGAAGCTCAGATGACAAGACTTAAACTTTCATACTTTGGACACATTATGCAAAGGGAGAGATCATTAGAGAAAGATATCATGCTTGGCAAGGTTGAAGGTCAACACAAAAGAGGAAGGATAGTAATGAGGTGGATCATAAGAACATAAGAAATGCAAAACTGGGTCAGACCAAGGTCCATCAAGCCAGGTACCCTATTTCCAACAGTAGCCAATGCAGGTCACAAGTACCTAGCAGATTCTCAAAAAGACACACAGGTTCCATAATGCTTGTACTGGGTCAAGCAGTTGTTTACCTGACTCCTCTTTAATAATGGTTTATGGACCTTTCTTCCAGGAACTTCTCCAAACCTTTTTGAAACCCAGCTACACTAACAGCTTTTACTACATCCTCCAGTAACTAATTCCAGAGTTTGATTACGCGTTGAATGAAAAAATATTTTCTCATATTAGTCTTAAATGGGTTACACTGTAGCTTCATTGCATGTCCTCTAGTTTTTCTACTTTTTGATGGCATAAAGAATTGATCTATGCTTACCTGTTCTACTCTATTCATTAATTTATAGATCTCTATCATATCTCCCTTCAAACGCCTCTTTTTCAAGCTGAAAAGCCCTAATCTTTTAAGCCTCTCTCCATAGGGGTATCCTTCTATCCTCTTTATCATTTTGATGGCTCTTCTTTGTACCTTTTCTAATTCCACTATATCATTTTTAAGATACGGTGACACAATACTCAAGGTGCGGTCGCATCATGGAATGATATAGGGCATTATAATATCCTTTCTTTTATTCTCAATTCCTTTCCTTATGATTCCTAGCATTTTATTTGTCTTCTTGGCTGCCACTGCACACTGGGCGAAGGGTTTCAATATGTTATCCATGATGACGCCTAAATTGTTTTCCTGGGTGGTAGTTCCTAATGTGGAAACTTGCATCGTGTAACCATAGTTTGGGTTTTTCTTTCCTAGATGCATAACTTTGCACTTGTCCACATTAAATTTTGTCTGCCATTTGAAAATCCAGTTTTCCAATTTATCAAGGTTTTCTTGTAATTTTTCACAATCATCTTGGGTTTTAACAACTTTGAATAATTGTGTGTCATCTGCAAATTTGACTACTTTACTTGTTATTCCCATTTCCAGATCATTAATGAATTTGTTAAAAAGCAGCAGACCCAGCACAGATCCCTGATGTACTTTACTATTCACTACTCTCCATTGGGAAAATTGGCCATTCAGCTCTACCCTCCTTCCTATCTTTTAACCAGTTCCTGATCTACAATACTACACTGCCTCCTATCCACAGTAGTACACTGCCTCCTTTTTAGTTTCACCAAGAGTCTCTCATGAGGGACCTTGTTAAAGGCTTTCTGAAAATCCAGATACACTATATCAACTGGCTCACCTTTGTCTTCCTGTTTATTCACACCTTCAAAAAAATATAACAGATTAGTAAGACAAAACCTTCCTTAGCTAAAGCCATGTTGACTTTCTCCCATTAAACCTTGACTGTCTAAATGTTCAGTAATTTTGTTCTTTATAATGGTTTCTACCATTTTCCCCGCACTGATGTCAGGCTCACTGGCCTGTAGTTTCCCAGATCATGCCTGGAACCCTTTTTAAAAATTGGTGTTACATTGGCCATTCACCAGTCTTCACGTACTACTGATGATTTTCATGATAATTCACAGATTTTTTTTTTTAGTGCCATCAAGTCAGTGTTGATTCCTGGTGACCCATCTGCCTCTTGATTTTCTAGGCAATGTATCACTAGAAGTAAATTGCCAGGCCTTTTCTTCTGAGGTCTTCAAGCTGTAATGTAATGACGGACTCCATTGCAAGCAAGCTCAGCTGAGGAACAAGTAGGAACTTTGGTAGGTCTGTCTCATTTACTTCACCAGGTACCAAAGCTCCATCAACTAAACAATAGCTGGGAAAAGTCATATTGCTAAAGCTGTTGCCCCCATTACAGCTTCTACCTCTTTCCAGACAGAGATCCCAATGCCAACTGAAGGACTGGTTCTATATGCAGGATGCCGAAGATCTCAGGAAACAAGTGGAAGAGCTCATAGAAGAGGAGGCAAGACTGAGAAGCATTTGAGACAGTGAGAAATACATTGATGAGATGCTTCTTGAAAAATCGAAGCTCTCTGACAGAGGTGTAGATGGGAGGCTACAGAATGAAGAAGGATGGACATGAGTCACCAGATCCTGCAGTATCAACACTTCAACTCCTCCAACCCTTGAATTGAAGAACTAGTATACAGCCCTAGAAGTGGAGGAAGTGTAAGCATTCCAGGAAAGGGAAGAACCACAGCTCGAGCACCCCAAAGTTACAGAATCAGTCACCAGAAGGAAGCAAAGGGTAGTGGTAGATGGTGACCCTCTTCTGAGGGGTACTGAGGCATCCATCTGCCAACCAGACCTGATGTCCAGAGAGGTGTGCTCTCTGCCAGGTGCCAAAATCTGAGTTGTTACGGAGAGTTTGCCTGGACTCATTAAACCTACCGCCTATTATTGGATGTTGCTCATCCATGTTGGCACAAATGATACTGCTAGGTATCCCTCCAAGCGTATCAAAAGTGACTTCATGGCTCTGGGACAGAGGGTGAAGCTGATAGGTGCACAAGTACATAAGAATATAAGATATGCCGTACTGAGTCAGACCAAGGTCCATCAAGCCCAGTATTCTGTTTACAACAGTAGCCAATCTAGGTCATAAGTATCTAGCAGTTTCCCCAAAAGACAGAGGTTCACAATGCTTGTACTGGGGCAAGTAGTGTATATTCTGGGTCCCCTTTAATAATGGTTTATGGACCTTTCCTCCAGGAACTTCTCCAAACCTTTTTTAAACCCAGCTACACTAACAGCTTTTACTACATCCTCCAGTAATGAATTCCAGAGTTTGATTACATGTTGAGTGAAAAAATATTTTCTCTTATAATTCTTAAATAAGTTACCATGTAGCTTCATTGCATGTCCCCTAGTCTTTCTATATTTTGATGGCGTAAAAAATCGATCTACGTTTACCCATTCCACTCCATTCATTAATTTATAGGCCTCTATCATATCTCCCCTCAGTCATCTCTTTTCTAGGTTGAAGAGATCTAACCTTTTTAACCTCTTTTCATAGGGGTATCCTTCCATCCCCTTTACCATTTTGGTGACTCTTCTCTATACCTTTTCTAATAAGCTATATCCTTTTTAAGATAAGGCGACCAGAATTGCACACAATATTCAAGGTGTGGTTGCACCATGGAACGATATAGAGGCATTATAATATCCAATATTCTCCATTCCTTTCCTTATGATACCTAGCATTCTAATTGCTCTCTTGGCTGCTGCTGCACATTGGGTGGAGGGTTTCAACATGTTATCCACGATGATGCCTAAATCTTTTTTCTGGGTGGTGTATCCTAATATGGAAAATTGCATCGTTGTAATCGGAACCTTGCATCTACAATTGGAACCTACTGAATAGTCAACCACTCAAGAGCAAAACAACACTGCAAACCAGTAACAGAGCATTCTTCCTCTATGCCCAATCACTCTGGAATTCACTACCAGAAAACATAAGAGCAGCAAAATCCATTACTGACCTAAAAAAGTCACTCAAAACACACCTGTTCATAGAATATTACGGACTCAGTGACATTATGCAACCTCAATTAGAACATCCTACCCCTCCTGACCTCTCATACCACCCCTCTCTTTTCCCTCCCTTATATGATAACTGCTTTGCAATGTGCACAGTCTATCTTTCCGTTAAACAACCCCATATTTATCTCCAAGTTATTAAATAAATAAAAATAAATCGTGTAACCATAGTTTGGGATGTTCTTTCCTAGGTGCATAACTTTGCACTTGTCCACATTAAATTTCATCTGCCATTTGGATGCCAGTCATAGTAACATAGTAACATAGTAACATAGTAAATGACAGCAGATAAAGACCAGTATGGTCCATCTAGTCTGCCCAGTAAGATGGCAAGAGTAGGTGCACCTGCCGCTCTGTGCAGTCCACCCCTCCCCATGTCTTTGTTTAGTGGTGAACCCGCCGCTCCGTGTAGGTCACCCCTATTTGTTGGGAAATTAGATGGTTACGTTTATTTTGATTTTATCCTGTTGCTGTAAAGGGATCGACTGTGTCTGTCCCATACCATCTTGAATTATGACACTGTATTTGCTCTCACCACTTTCATCGGGAGGGCATTCCAAGCATCCACCACCCTTTCAGTGAAAAGGTATTTCCTGACATTGCCTTTCAATTTACCCCCTTGCAGCTTCATGTTACGCCCTCTAATTTTATACCTTCACCCTCTTTGGAAGAGGTTTGTTTGTTCATTATTCCCTTTAAGTATTTAAAGGTCTGAATCATATCTCCTCTATCCCTCCTCTCCTCAGAGTGTACATATTTAGGTCTTCAAGTCTCTTCTCATAAGGCTTCTGATGCAGGCTCCAAATCATTTTGATTGCCTTCCTATGAACAGTTTCCAGTCTTTTTACATCCTTTGCAAGATATGGTCTCCAAAACTGAACACAGTATTCCAAGTGAGGCCTCACAAGTGACTTATACAGTGGCATTAGTACCTCTTCCTTTCTGCTGGTAATTCCTCTTTATATGCAGCCCAACATCCTCTTGGCTTTTGCCACCGCCTTGTCGCACTGTTTTGTCACCTTGAGATCCTCAGAAATAATCACACCAAGATCCTTCTCATGATCCATGCACACCAACCTCTCGCCCCTTATTGCATACATTTCCCTTGGATTTCAGCTTCCCAAGTGCATGACACTGCACTTCTTCGCATTAAATCTTAATTGACAAGCATTAGACCATTCTTCCAGCTTTTGTAGATCTTTCCTCATGTTAACCATTCCCTCAGGGGAGTCCACTCTGTTGCAAATTTTTTTGTCATCTGCAAAAAGACAGACTTTTCCATTCAGTCCTTCAGCAATATCACTCACAAATACATTGAACAGTGCCGGGCCAAGGACCGAATCCTGGGCACCCCGCTAATCACCCTCCTTTCATCCGAGTGAGCTCCATTTACCATCACCTTCTGTCGTCTGTCAGTCAACCAATTTCTGATCCAGTTCACCACCTAGGGACCCATCCCAAAACTACTGAGTTTATTGATAAGCCTCCTATGAGGAACAGTATCAAAGGCTTTGCTGAAATCCAGGTAGATGACATCCATCATATGCCCCGATCTAGTTCTCTGGTCACCCAGTCAAAGAACTCAATCAGGTTTGTTTGGCAAGATCGTCCTTCGGTAAAACCATGTTGCCTCAGATCATGCAACCTGTTGGTTTTGAGAAAGTCCACTATTCACTCTTTCAGAAGCACCTCCATTACTTTTCCCACCACCGAGGTAAGACTCACGGGCCTGTAGTTTGTCACTTCTTCCCTGTCACTACTTTTGTGAAGAGGCACCACATCAGCCATTCTCCAGTCCTGTGGAACTTTTCCTGTTTCCAAGGATCTGTTGAAAACATTCTTTAGCGGCCCTTCAAGAACCTCTCTGAGCTCTTTCAGTATCCTGGGATGTATCCCATCCGGTCCCATGACCTTGTCCACTTTCAGTTTTGCAAGTTGTTTTAACACATCATCTTCTGTGAATGGTGTGGTATCTACTTCATTCCCATTTTTATATTTGGGAGTCACAGGTGGTCCTTCTCCAGGATTTTCTTTAGTCTTCCAATTTTTCACAATCCTCATGGGTTTTAAGAACTTTGAATAATTTTGTGTCATCTGCAAATTTGATTACCTCACTCGTCATTCCCATTTACAGGTCATTTACGAATATGTTAAATAGCAGTGGACCCAGCACAAATTTCTAGAGTACTCCACTATTCACCTTTCTCCATTTGGAAAATTGACCATTTAGCCATACCCTCTGCTTTCTATCTTTTAACCATTTCCTGATCCACAGTAGGACACTGCCTCCTATCCCATGACTTTTTAATTTTTCCAAGAGTCTCTCATAAGGGACCTTGTCAAAGGCTTTCTGAAAATTCAGATATACTGTATCAACCAACTCACCTTTGTCTACCTGTTTATTTACACCTTCAATAAAACATAACAGATTAGTAAGGCAAGACCTTCCTTGGCAAAAGCCATGTTGGCTTTCTCCCATTAAGACACGACTATCTACATGCTCAGTAATTTTGTTATTTACAGTGGTTTCTACCATTTTTCCTGGTACTGACATCAGGCTCACTGGTCTGTAGTGTCCCAGATCACCCCTGGAACCCTTTTTAAAAATTGGCATTACATTGGCCATCCTCCAGTCTTCAGGTATTACAGATGATTTTAATGATAGTTCACAGATTACTAATAGTAGGTCTGCAATCTCATATTTCAATTCTTTCAACATACTTGGATGTATACCATACGGTCCAGGTGATTTGCTACTCTTCAGTTTATCAAATAGTTGTAATACATCTTCCTGGTGTATTGATATTTCTTTCAGTTCTTCTGTGGCATTACCTTTAAATGCCATTTCAGTCATGGGTAACATCCCTACATCTTCCTCAGTGAAGGCTGAAGCAAATAATTCATTTAGTCTCTCCACTATGGCATTATCCCCACTAGTGCCCCTTTTACTCCTCTATCATCTAATGGACCAACTGACTCTGTCTCAGGTTTTTTGCTACGAATGTACTTGAAAAAGTCTTTATTACGTGTGTTTGCTTCCACAGCAATCTTCTCAAATTCTCTCTTTGCCTGTCTTATCAATGCCTTACATCTAACTTGCCAGTGTTTGTGCTGTTTCCAGTTTTCGACATTTGACTTCTTTTTCCATTTCCTGAAAAATGCTTTTTTGGCAACATCAGCCTCTCTGACCTCACTTTTAAACCATGCTGGCAGCTTTTTGGACTTCCTTCTACTTTTCTTAAAGCGTGGAATAGAGCTAGTCTGGGCTTCCAACACCCATGCTTGATATAAATCTTTAACCTTTGCAACTGCTCCTTTTAGTTTTTCCTTAACTACTTTTCTCATTTTCTCATAGTTTCCCTTTTGAAAGTTAAAAGCTAGTACTGTGGATTTCCTTGCCGTACTTCCTCCATTTATCAAATCAAATGCCATCATGCTATGATCACTATTGCCAAGTGGACCCAACACCCTTATCTCTTGCCCAGATCTTATGTTCCACTAAGGACTAGGTCCAAAATGGCTTCCCCTCTGGTCAGCTCATGAACCAGCTGCTCTAAGAAGCAGTCATTTATTTCATCTAGAAACTTTATCCCCTAGCATGTCCTGCTGTGACACTGACCCAGTCAATACCGGGATAATTGAAATTAACCATTATTATTACTGTGCTGTAACTTTTGTTAGCTTCCCTGATTTTTTGAGCATTTCATAATCCATTTGTTCATTCTGGCCAGGCGTTCGAAAGTACACCCTCACAGCCATCGCCTTCCCCTTCCCCTTTTTACATGGAATTTCAATCCATAGAGATTCTACAGTAAATTTTATTTCCTGCAAAACTTTAATCCCTTGTGACTCAATGTCCTTTCTAACATAGAGTGCAATCCCTCCACCAATTTGATCTGCTCTATCATTATGATATAGTATATTTCCAGGTATCACCATGTCTCTGAGATACCAATCATATCTAACCTCTCATTTAGTGCTACATATTCTAACTCTCCCATCTTATTTTTCAGACTTCTAGCATTTGCATACAAGCATTTTAGAGGCTGCATTTTATTCATATTAATCTAGCTATCGGTAGGCAGGGATAATTTGTAGTCTTTAAGCTCTCTCTGCTCCGTACTCAAGGGCATTTGGGTTACTTTTGTCTTAATTTTAACTTCTCTGCTGATATGCCCTAACTTCAAACTTTTGCTGGTATCCCTCAAGGATATATTGTTCTGAACCATGTGCTCTTGGGCGACTCTCGGCTCTCCGCTATTATCTAGTTTAAAAGCTGTTCTTTCTCCTTTTTAAAGGTTAATGCCAGCAGTCTGGTTCCATCCCAGTTAAGGTGGAGCCCATCTCTTCGGAAAAGCCCCTTCTTGCCCCAGAATGTTCCCCAGTTCCTAACAAATCCAAAATCCTCTTCCTTGCACCATTGTCTCATCTAGGCCTTGAGACTCCAGAGCTCTGCCTGCCTTTTGGGTCCTGCATGTGGAATGGGAAGCATTTCGGAGAATGCTACCCTGGAAATTCTAGATTTCAACTTCCTACCTAAAAGCCTAAATTTAGCCTCCAGAACCTTCCTACTGCACTTTCCTATGTCATTGGTACCAATATGTACTTCCTCCTCAGCACTATCTAAGACCTTCTCTAGATACTGTGTGAGGTCCGCTACCTTCGCACCAGGTTGGCATGTTACCAGGTGATCTTCACATCCACCAACCACCCAGCTAGCTATTTGTCTAATGATCGAATCACCAACTGTAATGGCTGTCCTAACCCTTCCTTTGTGAACACATAGCCCTGGAGAAACCTCCTCGGGGTAAGAGGGTTTCACATCACCTGGAGGACAAGTCCTAGCTACAGGATCACTTCCTGCTACACCAGGGTGATGCTCTCCTGTCACATGACTTCTCTCCTCCATGGCAACAGGGATGCTGCCAGACTGGAAGTGGGACTTCAGTACTATATCCCTGTAGATCTCGTCTATGTACCTCTCTGTCTTCCTTATGTCCTCTAAGTCTGCTACTCTAGCCTACAGAGATCAGACTCATTCCCGAGAGAAAAGAGCTCCTTGCACCTAGTATACATGTAAGACCCCTCACCAACTGGGAGAAAATCATACATGTGACACTCAAGGCAAAAACCTGAAAAGCCTGGTGATCTTTTCAATCATCCCTATTTAGGGTAAAGACCAAGTCAGAGAGCTCTCATCCTGAAGATGAATGCATGGCTACATGGATGGTGTTATCGAGAGTGTTTTGGTTTCCTAGACCATGGAATGATGTTCTAAGGGCTGCAGAGTAGAGATGGTGTCCATCTGTCCAAGAAAGATCAAAGTGTCTTCAGCAGCAGACTGGCTAACCTACTGGAGGACTTTAAACTAGATTCATTGGGGATGGGTGAAAAAAGCACCCAGGTAAGTGAAGAAAGTCGCTAGGTAAGTTAAAACATTAAGTACCTCTGTAGAAATGGTTAAAAGGTGCAACATCTGGAAAGCAGTGAGTATAAATGCTCGTAGCATGGGAAATAAGATCCCAGATGTTGAGGCTTTAATGGAAGAGATTGACTTGGATTTAGTTGCAGTTACGGAGACATGGTACATGAAAAGCCATCACTGGGATGTAATTATACTTTATTCAGGAAGGGCAGGGTAAAAAGAAGGGAGATGGTGTGGCATTATATGTAAAAAATAATATTAAAGCTGTAGAATTGCAGGGCTTAAAATGAAGTGAGGAGGCACCATGGCTTAAACTAGAAAGAGGGAAAGGGAAGTCCATTTGCATTGGAGTTATATACAGATCCCCCTCAAAGGATTTAATAAAAGATATATGTAGTATTTAAATGAAAGGAGAAGTGCTACTGATAGGTGATTTCAATATGCCGGATGTGGATTGGCAAATCCCTGCTGCAGTGTCATCTAGAATTAAGGAGATCATGGATTGTCTATAGAGAGAACTGTTCAGGCAACTGGTAACAGACCCACAAATAATGGAGCCATACTGGACTTGGTGCTTACCAATGGGAAAGTGTTTCTGATGTTACAGTGGGAGATCATCTCACATTCAGTAATCACCAGATGGTATGGTTCAGTATTGGGACTAGGGATGATAAAATCTATTCAAAAGCAGGGCTCTTAGACTTTAGGAAAACTAACTTTGCCAAGATGGGATAATACTTCAAAGAGTCGTTAGCGGGATGGGAACAGCTGGAGGATGTAGGAAAAAAGTGGGCAAAACGGAAAGGGGAGATTTTAAGGGAAATAAGCCTTTTTGTTAGAAAGGTAAATAAATGTAAAAGAAAAAGGAGGCCTCTATGATTCCCAAAAGAAGTAGCTAAAAAGGTGTCAACAAAGAGGGAGGCTTTCATTATATACGAGAGATCACAGAAAGAGAAAGACAAGCGCAATGCAATACAATGGGGGGATAAGACATTTTTCAGATGTTAGTGAGAGAAGGAAGGGCAAAAATGGTATTGCCAGACTCAAGGGTGAAGGGGAGGAATATGTAGAAACTGATGAGGATAAAGTGGAATTTCTTAACAAAGATTTCTGTTCTGTGTTCACAGATGAAGGGCCAGGAACAGGACCTCAGAGAACACCCACAAAAAGGAACAGAAGTGACAGGGATCTTGAACGATTTTCAGAAGTCTGTGTTCGTGAGGAACTAGCTAAATTAAAAGTAGACATAGCGATGGGTCCAGATGCGATACATCCGAGAATACTGGAGGAACTTGGGGATGTTCTAGCGGCGCTACTGTCTGACCTTTTTAATCCTTCTTTGGAGTCAGAAGTGGTACCAGAGGACTGGAGAAAGGCACATGTGGTCTCTTTACACAAAAATGGAAGTAAGGATGATGTTGAGAACTACAGGCCAGTTAGTCTAACCTCTGTTGTTAGTAACTTATTGGAAAGGCTACTAAAAGAGAGAATAGTGAGGTTTCTAGAGTCCAGTGAATTGCAGGATCCAAGGCAACATGGCTTCATCAGAGGCAGGTCTTGTCAGACAAATCTGATTGATTTCTTTGACTGGGTGACGAGGAAGTTGGACCGAGGGGGAGTCCTAGATGTGGTATACTTAGATTTCAATAAAATCTTTGATACCGATCTGCACAGGTGACTTATATACAAACTGAGCATCCTAGGGATGAACCCTAACGTGACTGACTGGGTTAGAAATTGGTTGAGTGGGAGGTGACAAAGGTACAGGTAAACGGTGCTCACTCTGAGGAGAAGGAGGTTACCAGTGGTGTAACGCAGGGATCTGATTTTTTTAACATCTTTGTTAGTGATATTGCGGAAGGGCTGTCGGGTAAGGTTTGCCTCTTTGTGGATGATACCAAAATCTGCAATAGAGTAGACACCCAGGAAGAAGTAGTTAACATGAGGCGGGATCTAGCTAAGTTTGAAGAATGGTCTAGAATTTGGCAGCTGAAATTTAATACTAAGAAAAGCAGGGTCATGTTTAGCGGGTGAGGTAGTTTTGTCCATGAAAGAAGAGCAGGACCTGGGCGTAATTGTATCTGATGATCTTAAAGTAACTAAACAGGTAGAAAAGGCAACTGTGAAAGCAAGAGGGATGCTTGGCTATATAGGAAGAAGAATGACTAGCAGAAAAACGAAGGTGATAGTGCCTCTGTACAAGTCTGTGGTGCGACCTCATTTGGAGTATTGTATGCAATTCTGGAGACTGCACCTTCAAAAGGATATAAGCACGTTGGAGTGGGTGCAGAGGATGGCTACTAAAATGGTTAGAGATCCTCATTATAAAGCAGATGAGGACAGACTTAAAGATCTTAATATGTATATTTTAGAGGAAAGGCGGGATAGGGGAAATATGATAGAGACATTTAAATACCTCTGTGGCATAAAGGCACAGGAGAGTCTCTTTCAATTGAATGCAAGTTCTGCTAAGAGAGGACATATAATATGGGTGAAAGGAGAAAGACTCAAGAGTAATATTCTGAAATATTTCTTTACAGAAAGAATGGTAGATGCATGGAATAGTCTCTCAGTGGAGGTAATAGACGAGGACAGTATCTGAATTCAAGAAAGCATGGACAAACACAGAGGATCTCTAAAAGAAAAAAGGACACTATTGTAGTTGATGTGGAAGGGCAGACTAGATAGGCCATGTGATCTTTTTTTCTGCTGTCATGTTTTTCTGTTTCTCTGTTTGTAAGTTAAACA
Organism: Ichthyophis bannanicus; assembly: GCA_033557465.1. Lineage (NCBI taxonomy): Eukaryota > Metazoa > Chordata > Amphibia > Gymnophiona > Ichthyophiidae > Ichthyophis > Ichthyophis bannanicus. The sequence goes on along the minus strand of CM066038.1, from coordinate 270,795,373 downwards.
AACATTGTAGAAGCACTAGTGTTCATTTTCAGTTGACAAAATGTATATATTAGAATACTCAGGGTTTGGTTTACTAAAGCACGATAGCTGCAAAAAGCCAGCATGAGCTGCAAAAGTCCCACGGTATGTACAGGTAGCATTCCCCACATTTTTCCTGCAAATACCATGGAGAAAACACTAGGATTGCAAGGGGCCAGCTTCGCAGATGAAGCCATTGCCACCCATTGAGTAAGTGATAGCGGCATCCACGAACCCTGCAGAAAGAGCTACTATCATGTGATGTGAATGTCTGGGGTAGCTGCTTGAAAATGGAAAGCCTGTCCTCTGCCCATTCAAGCAACCACCATGGGAAATGCAGTTATTTATTTATTTATTACAATTTCTTATATACCGCACTATTCAATATCAGCGCGGTTTACAGTAAAACAAAAATGACCGGAACAACAGGCTGTTCGGTTTTACAGAGAACAGGTGTACAAACTTGGACAACATGGGTGAACTATATACATAAGATATCTAAAGAGACAGGTGTGAAAAACTAGGATAACATGAGTGAACTATATACATAATAATCTACAAGTAGGCGTGCTGACAAAGCAGAAGAAGTTACAACAGAAAAAGGCCCACGTTAGCTGCATTTCTCCCATGTTAGCTGTCTCCCTGTAATGACGATCCCACATTAGTGCTGCAAAGACAGCTAACACACTTTAGTAAACATATCCCTTAGTGAAGCATATACTGCAGTACATGTTAATCTGGCCCTGACTTTTTATTGATAATGAAACAAAAGTAGCAAAAGAATAACAACTCTGCATCTTTGATTTACAGGTGGATCCAACCAATGAGATCTTTTGGACACATGTCAGTGCTGATGGCTTCAGGTTAGCAACAATTTGGAAGTATGGTGGGACTTACATGGATACAGATATCATATCCATCAGGCCTATTCCAGAAGTAAATTTCCTGGCAGCTCAAGGATCTCGAGAATGCAACAATGGGATATTTGGCTTCCAAAGGCATTATCAATATCTTTGGGACTGTATGGAAGACTTTGTGAAGAACTACAGAGGCAAGATATGGGGACAACAAGGTCCCCTACTACTTTCTAGAGTGTTAGCAAGGCAATGTGAGTTGCCAGTTTTTAAGGGTATAGAAGATAGCACATGTAGGAATATTTGCATTTTTAATCCACAACGATTCTATCCTATTCCCTATCCAGCATGGAGACGGTATTTTGATGTCTGGGACCACCGTGAAACATTTAATAATTCATATGGATTACATTTATGGAATTTCATGAACAAGGAAAAGAAGAAAGTGGTTGCAGGAAGCAATTCTTTGGTTGAGAACCTTTTCATCAAATATTGTCCACTTACTTATGAATTCATTGTAAAGCCCCAATCAGTGAAGAAAACATAGTAGGACAGCATTATTTACTGTAAGTAATAGCTTCTTACTCACTGCCTTCCTCAAGCAGTTAATCAATGACTACTATGTAAAAATATTCATATTGATATTCAAAAGTATCTGAAATTCAAGTGCTTTGTCTCTAAATTTCCCACCAGCAAACAGATACATTATTTCATATAAGCTGATATACACCTAAAATGTACCTGTTTAAATATGAGAGGCCAGGTGCGTTCCAGGAACTTTAACCATTTAGATGCAACACATAAATAGAAGGGGTGGGCATTGAGGACATGAAGAAAGTTACACGCTATGTACGGACACAAGTCCCTATTCTAAAGGACTTACTACATGTGTGAATGGGCACTTATGTGCACACCTTAGCTGATCGCTATTCTCTAAGCACACACATAAGTCCCATCGTGTGTACTTTCAGTCTGGGTATGCATAGAGGTGGCGCTTAGGCAGGGCCTAAGTTTACACATGTAAGTTATAGAACAGTGTAACTTAGGTGTGTTGCTGACCTATCTAGAGCAGGTGTAACTACAGTGACTAGGATCAGACACATCACTATACCCCTGTTCTATAAAGTGAAGTATGTTTATACTTTATTTTACAGAATAGGCCCCACATATATATGGGAATTTATAGAACTACCCTTTTAACATGTTATTAATGAGTATTAAAAATGTTTACATTTTAATCTCATTAAGGAAAAGATCTCCAAAAATACTATAGATCACAATTCTCTCCTTGCTCCCTGGCCCCCCACTGCAGTCCAACTTCTATCCTTCCCCCCCCCCCCACGATGCTTTCACTGACTTGTCTTATAATCAACTGTCTCCAGCATAGGCAGCAGTTCTCAAACTCTGCCTCTCACTGGCCCAAGAGCCTTCCCTCTGCCGTGCCATGTCCCCCCCCCCCCCCCCAACTCAACTTCCTGTTACTGCCAGAGACTTGGCATGGCAGAGGAAAGGCACCTTCTGTAATAATCTCTGATTCAGCTCCTCAGAGCTTTTCATTCAGATTTGAAAGTGTCTGTTATGCAAATCAAGAAGGCCTCCAGAGCTAAACTATTTACCTGTGCCACATCCAGCTCAGACAGCTAACACCACAATGCAGCCTTAGACATTCATATGTGAACGTTTTATGCTTTTTTTACTGTATTTTTTCATGATTTCTTACTGCATTTTTTATGTTGCCACATGCCAATCTTTTGGATTTTTTTAGGTGATTTTAAATTTTCACATCCGTGATTTTTAAAGTATCATTCTTTAAACTTATATTTCTCTACTTTTTCACTCTATTATACTTGCATGTGCATTCATTTCTTCTTTATTATATCCTTATAAGAGCATAACATACAGTAAGCCATGCTGAGTCAGGCCAAGTGGCCAGTCCAGGTCACAAATACTTTGCAGATATCAAAAGGTAGATCACATTTCTTATAGCTCATTTCAAGTGATAAGCAACAGCTTTCCCATTTCTTTTTTTTTTTTTTTTAACTTTTATTTTCATTTTGCAACAAACAAAAGAAACAACACACCAAAGGAGACAAAACAATTATACAATAAAGAAAAGGAAACCCAATTACCCCCCACCCCCACGCTTCTTCTCTAACTGATTATGTCAGCATGTGAGCGCTTCCAAACAACAGTGATTATACATCAAAACAATCAAAAGAGTATCTGCGATACAGAATAATCATGGGACAAAGATATATACAAATTTAGACAGTCAGATGAGAGCATTGAGCAGAATGTACATAGTCATTGAGCATCTTCCATTTAGACCGATGATGAGGAGTCTGAATGGGGGAAGCAAACATACGAGGTATTTGTTCATATTTACTGTAAAGACAGACATGATTCCACCATTCATTGGGGCTCAGCTGGGAGCTATTTTTCCAGTATTTCGTAATTAGGGAAATAGCAATGCCAAGCATAAAGTCCAAAAGGAAGTAAGCCGTTTTTGGAAGAGAGGGGATCCCCGCAGCTGAGCGAAGTCCCACTATCCTCCAAGAAAGGGGCTCTTGAAAGTGCAAAATAGACTGGATACGACCCCAGACCCGACTCCAGTAATACTGTAGTGCGGGACATTCATACATAACATGAGGTAGTGAACCAATGGCCGCATGACATGTCCAACAACTATTGCCCTGAGTAGTGTTCCATTTGGCTAATCTGTCAGGAGTGTAAAAACACCGGTGGGCTAGAAAGAAGAGTGTCTGAGTGAGTGAGGCGGATCGGGAGACCCGTGTCACTCTACTCCAGACAAGGCTCCATTGCTCCGGGGTCAAAGTCACATGCAATTCTCTCTCCCATGCTTTCTGCGCTATAGGGGTATCCCTAGTTATAGCATTACATAAGGTTTTGTAAAAATTGGATGCTACACCCGGTGAACTACCGATAGATCGGATAGTCTCCAACCAACCTTGTGTAGGGGAGGCCGATGGCGGGAGCACCTTAGCACTCCTAAGGCAATGCTGAAGTTGCACCAACTGAAAGTAGTGTTTCGCTGGGAGACCAAATTCAATTTGCAATTCACTAAAAGTTTTCCAGCGACCTTCATGGAACAACTGACTAGGAATCCAAATGCCCCTAGTGTACCAGGGGCTCCACGCCATCGGTTTATTTTGTATTCGAAATCGAGTGTTGTACCAAAGTGGGAGCTTGTCTGACGGACAGAGTCGGGAGTCTAAAGATTGCATGAGATTATTAAAGGCACCTAAGGTGTCTAAAAGCATCGGTGGAAAGTGGGAGTCTGATGGGAGAGTCATACCAGGGAGAAAAGTAAGAGGAATCGGTTTGCAAAGGTCCTCTTCTATGTCTAGCCACACAGGTCTACTCGGTACTGGATCTTCCAGCCAACGAGCGCCTTGTTTGAGAAGAAAAGATTGATGATACTTCAGGAAATCAGGGAATCTGACACCCCCATTTTCCTTATCTGCTTGCAGCTTATGTTTCGCTATCCTAGGTGTCTTGTTTTGCCACAGGTATCTAGTCAGAAGGCCCTCTATATCTTTATATATACGTCGAGGGAAGAGACAGGGCAACATTTCTAAGATATAATTCACTTTCGGAACAATCATCATTTTTATGGTTTCTAATCGACCCCACCAGGTAAGTGTTAAAGGAGTCCAGCGGTGAGTAAGCGCCCGGACTTTAGAGGTTAAGTCTTTGGCATTGAAGGAGATAGTGTCTTCCAAAGGAGAACAATAGTGAACCCCAAGGTATTTGACCATGAGAGGTTGCCATAAAAAGGGGAAGGTTTGCATATCTGCCTGATGAAGCAAAGGATTTAATGGAAAGGCTACCGACTTGGTCCAATTTATCTTATAACCGGACAGTTGTGAGTATTTACCAATTTGCTCTAGGACAGCCGGTACTGAGTCTATAGAGACAAAAAGCATAAGATCATCAGCATACGCTGAAATTTTGATTTCCCTATGGGTGAAGGGGACTCCATGAATCTCCTCCGATTGCCGGATTAGTAAAGCCAAGGGTTCGAGTGCAAGATCGAAGAGAAGTGGAGACAGTGGGCATCCCTGGCGAGTGCCGCGTTGAAGGGGAAAAGGCTGAGACTTTAAAGCATTGGCACATATACTGGCTGTAGGCTGTGCGTACATGGTGCGAAGACAACGGAGAAAACCTTCCCCGAATCCGTACCAGCGGAGGACTGCAAACAGGAAGGGCCACTCTAAGCGATCAAAGGCCTTCTCCGCATCAAGTGAGAGGCCAACAAATGGGCGATCAAGATTAACTGCGGTAGTCAGTACATGGCATAGAGTCCGAGCATTGTCAGCAGTTGATCTACCAGGAATGAAACCGCATTGATCTGGGTGTATTAAGGTAGGCATCCTATCCGAGAGCCGGGTAGAGAGAATGGTGGCAAAGATTTTATAGTCCGCGTTTAGGAGGGAAATTGGACGATAATTAGCTGTTAGTTGCGGGTCTCTCCCCTCTTTCTCAAAAACTACTACATTTGCCATTGAAAAGGACCCAGAAGGAGAACCCTCCTCGGCCAGAGCAGAAAAATAAATTTTCAAAACTGGAGCTAAGTCAGCGTGAAAGGTTTTGTAGAATTCAGCAGGGAGACCGTCTGGGCCTGCGGCTCGACCTGAGGCACATTTCTTGATAGCAGAATGAATTTCTGAGACAGTAAATGGTGTGTCCAAGGCCACTCTATCTTCGTCAGATAGGGTCGGTCTTTGTACCCCTGAAAGTAAGCGTTCAAATACATCTGGCTCAAAATCACATTCAGATTGATAAAGCCGAGTATAAAAATCACGAAAGAGTTCTAAGATTTCGGTATCTTTAGTGACCAAGCCCCCCCCCGACGGATTACGGAGGGCGGTAACACGCTTGGCTTCTTTTCGACCTTTTAGGGCATTTGCTAATAATTTGCCAGCACGATTATTTTCCCGATAATATAGCCCTTGTTGTGATTCAATATTTTTAACAGCAGCAGTGTACAAAAGCTGATTGTATTGAAAACGCAAGCGTTGTAAACGGAGTAAAATACATGGGTCAGTACGGGACGTGAGGAGACGCTCCCCAGCTTGTATCTGCTGCTCTAGAATCAGTAAATGCTGCTTTCTTTGTTTCCCCTGCCGAATTTGATAGCTAGTTATAGTGGCACGGATAGATGCTTTAAAACCCTCCCACCAAGCCCAGCCCGCTGTGTCATGGGCTGAGTTAAAATGAAAATAATCTTGGATAGCGGCCTTTATATCAACCTGAAAATCTTTTTGACCCAGTAGGGATCTATCAAAAAACCAAGCTCGGGGAGAATCGTCCCGCGCAGTGACACGTAATGATAAAGATATGGCAGCATGATCTGAAATATGGAGAGGATGAGTCCTAGTCGTGTCTACTTGAGAAATCAGTGCTTTGGAAATGAGAAAGAAATCTATTCTAGATTGGGAGTGATGGGGGGCAGAGAAGAAAGTGAACTCTAAGTCGGAGGGGTGAAGCAGCCTCCATATATCTACCAGCGCAAGATCTTGCATCAGAGCTGTAAGGGTAGCAAGACTCTTGGGTGGACTACTCGTTCTAGGCGGCTGTCTATCTATCAGAGGGTCTAACACTTGATTAAAGTCACCACCAAGTATTAATGGAGTATTGGCAGAGGCCTGTGCCAACTGCGCAATACTTGCATAGTAAGCAGGGTTGTCCACATTCGGGGCATAAATGCAAATACATGTAAATTCACTATCTCCAACCTTAAGATGTACTCGGGCCCATCTACCCTCCTTGTCAGCGCTAGTATCAATTACAGTAGCTTGCAAAGATTTCTTAACCAGAATGGCTACCCCGCACCGTTTGGAAACGGCGGGAGAATAGGCAGCCACCATGTAAGGCTTAACATTGAGTTTCAGTGTTTCAGCAGAGTTTAAGTGCGTTTCCTGAAGAAACGCTAAATCAGCATGCTCATGGCTAAGATAGCTAAGGATTTTCTTTCTTTTGATTGGACTATTAATGCCCTTTACGTTGAGTGATAAGATTTTACATAAAGCCATTCAGACAAGTTAAAAATTCTGAGCATGATAGCGCACCTAATTTCACAATGTCCCTCATATTGACTGTATCTGGCTGTACATATGGCATAAAAGAAAATAAGCTTAGATAATACAATGAAGCGCCCCACATTAAAAAAGAAAAACCGCAGCGCGGTAGAGAAGAAGCAGAACCCCAAAAATTACTGGCGACCATGTGTCTGCGGGGAGAAGCCCCAGAGAAGGCCGAAATTGAAAAAACACATAACCTGTAGGACTGTGCGTGCTCCGAATCCGACCGAGGCACACATCATGGAGGGATAGGAGACCACAAAACGAAAGTCATAGAAAGAAAGAAAGAAAGTCCAGGTAGTCTCTGTGCTTGACTATGACCGCCGCATCGGGCCCTTCAAAATGGCGGACAGAGCCGGCAAATAAAAGTCAACGTCGTTGGATTAGCGCATCTGCTCTGCTTCTTTGGAGTCTAAAAATGTTGATAGTAGATCAGGATCTTCGAATGTCCTGGTTTGGTTGTGGAGAGTCACTCGGAGCTTCGCGGGATACAACAGGCCAAAGCGAGCCTGTAGCTGTTGAAGTCGAGGGCGAAAAGCAAGGAGTTTCTTCCGTCGGTCAACGGTAGGCTTTGCCAAATCAGGGAAGAAGGAGACTTTGTGACCTTCAAACTCCAAATGATGGTTCGCCCGGGCAGCATTTAAAATTTGTTCCACTTGTTGATATCGTAGCAAGCGAAAGATAATAGGCCGGGGGGTCGTTCGGTTGAGCGCCATGTGGGTAGGAACACGGTGTGCACGATCGATTTCCAATTCTTTATGAAAGGTGATCTTCAGCAAGGAGGGAAGAGTTTTGAGCAGGAATTCTCTCATATCTCCCGCTTCCACCCCCTCCGGTATTCCAATGAGCCTCACATTGTTGCGACGGGCTCGATTATTGCTATCTTCTAACTCCTTTTGAAGATTCTGTATCTGGCGCTCAGCCTTGTCCAGTGCGCCCAAGCGCACCGCGTGCGAGTCGAGGACCCCCGCCATATTGTCCTGCCGTAAGGAGAGACTTTCAAGTCGGTCCTGGAGCACTCCAAAGTCTTCTCGCAGGGCTCTAAGCGCTTCTCCATTGGACTGCACCAATTCCTTTACGCCGCGTAGTTCCTCCAAAATCTCCAGGTGCATTTCGGGGTTTTCACGAAATGGAACCATCTTCTGTGGGGAGGACACCTCTGTTTTGGAGCGTTTTCCGTGAGAAGAAGAAGGAGACCCGAAGTCCAAGCGCGCTGGTTTATGGGCCGCCATCCCCCCCGAGGTACCCCGGTCAGCCCGGAGCGAAATAGTAAGTTTGTATAGGTATTAAGTCAGGATTCTAAGTAGGCCTCTCGGGAGCTTCAGCGCGAAGCGTCTTACCCGCTGGACATCAGGCTCCGCCCCCCCAGCTTTCCCATTTCTAGCTAGCAAGTAATCTTTTATGGACCTTTCCTCCTGGAACATGTCTGAATCTCTTTTGAACCCTGCTTAAAAAAGATTCTACTGAAGATTATTCAAAAGAGACTACAACCATACCTGGAACAAGAACTATCTGAAGTGCAAGCAGGGTTCAGGAAAGGGCGAGGAACGAGAGACATCATTTCGGATGTGAGATGGATCCTTGAAAAGACTAAAGAATACCAAAAGGATATCTATTTGTGCTTTATCGACTATAGCAAGGCTTTTGACTGTGTAAACCATGAGAAACTCTGGGCCACATTAAGAAGCATGGGTATACCAGAACATCTGATCGTTCTCTTGCGCAATCTGTACATTGATCAAGAAGCAACAGTTTGAACGGAACAAGGAGAAACAGAATGGTTTAAAATAAGCAAAGGTGTAAGACAAGGCTGCATACTTTCCCCCTACCTGTTTAATTTATATGCAGAACAAATCATCAGAGAAGCAGGATTGTATGAAGACAACAGAGGTGTGAAGATTGGTGGAAGACTCATCAACAACCTTCGCTATGCTGATGATACCACATTACTGGCTGAAAGTGAAGATGATCTGAAACATTTGCTTCTCACAATCAAAGAACATAGTCTCAAAATGGGCCTGCACCTTAATGTAAAGAAGACAAAGATCATGACAACTGGCATAATCAACAGGTTCATCATTGAAGGAGAAGAAATTGAAATTGTGAACAACTTTAACCTACTTGGATCAACTATCAATAAAGAAGCAACAAGCAGTCAAGAAATCAGACGACGCATTGCTCTTGGCAAAATGGCTATGAAAGACCTAGATAAGATTCTCAAGAGCAGAGATGTCTCTCTCAATACAAAGATTCGACTTGCTCAAGCCATGGTATTTTCAATAACATCATATGGATGTGAAAGCTGGACAGTGAAAAAGACAGATAGGAAGAAAATTGATGCCTTTGAATTATGGTGCTGGCGGCGAATACTGTGTATACCATGGACTGCCCGAAGAACAAACCAGTCGGTACTAGAGGAGATCAAACCTAAGCTTTCTTTAGAAGCTCAGATGACAAGACTTCGACTTTCATACTTTGGACACATCATGCGAAGAGAGAGATCATTAGAGAAAGACATTATGCTTGGCAAGATAGAAGGTTAACGCAAAAGAGGAAGGCCAGCAATGAGATGGATCGATACAATAACAGCAGGTATGGGTACCAGTCTGTCAACAATGAGCCATCTGACTGAAGACCGAACACAATTTAGGATAGCTATCCAGAGGGTCGCCATGAGTCGACTCCAACTCGACGGCACATAACAACAACAACAACATGTTAGTTGCCTAGACCACATCTTCTGGTAACAGATTTCACAGCTTCTACACTGCATGAAAAAAGTTATTTCTGCAGTTTATTTTCAATCTGATGATTGTTAATTGCATGGAGTATCCCTTTGTCTTAGTGTAGTTTGAAAGGCTAGATGACTGTTTCTGTTTAACTGTTCTACCCCATTGATGATTTTATAAATTTCTATCATTTTCCCTCTCAGTCATCTCTTTTCCAAGCTGAAGAGCCCTAAACTGTTTAGCCTTTCCTTATAAGGAAGATGTTCCACTACCTTTATCATTTTTTTTACTCTTCTCTGAACCTTTTCTAGTTCTGCTATATGCGTTTCAAGATGGGGCAACCAGAATTGCACAGCATAATCAAGAGTAAACCAACTTCAACAACAACCCACCCAGCTAATCATGAGCTCAAATGCTTACCCGAGCACCCCTCCAACCCCATCGGCACACACTCACCAACCCTTGAATCCTTCTATCCATATCCTCCTGAACAAATAGAAAGGATCATCAATGGGATTAACATCATGACCTCCCCAATGGTCCCTTCTCCACCATTCTGGATCAAACAAACACAAACCTTCCTCAGCCCAATCATAGCTGAAGAAACCTCCATGATCTGACCACAATACCACGGCTCTTTAGGTCTCTGGTCCATCAGTAGTGAGAGACAGGCAGAGAGTAATACAGAACACAATCACACACACACAAAGTGCTATTTTCTTTGAGCTCAGAGGGAAGACAGCAAGCGGTATATGGACGGGCATAATTCCACACCTGCCGAATTCAAATTCCTCCTCCAAAAAGCTCTCTTTTTATTAGAGAAAAAGAGGAAGTAACAATCATTTATTATAACCATGAAATAACACAAGGTGTCGCCAAAGTTCTTTTTACAGAGTAAGATCTGATTACAGTATATTAGATGAAATTTATAATTGCAAAAGCTGCAAAAATTATGTTGTGTCAGCAGGGACTTCCAGCTGACTGTACAATGAACTATGGTTGCACAGGTCATAGCCTATGTTCTTTTTGCTTGCGTTAACACTGTTCCATCTATTTTAAAGACAGTTACACAGAACTCATGACCATGACATCTTATTCTATTTAAGAAAGTAGGTGAGAAGTCAAACTTCTAAACACATTTTGTATCAAGAAATTCATCCATCTTCAATTACATATTGGGGATTCTGGTATCCCTTTATCTATCCATCCCTACAGTCCTCCCTGTGATTCTAGAAAGAATCATTACTAAAGAACAGTAGCTGAAACATGTCCAATTCCAGAATAATCTTCTACAGTAGGCTTCATTTTGCAGATGTTCTGTCAAAGTCCTAGGCACATCTGGTCCATAGGTGAGCTCCATCTTGTTCATTGGAAGAAATAGTTACACAAAATCATGTGACATTGTTTACCTTTGCTTAGCCTCAATAAAAAATGTGTACAGAAAACAAGACTTTACCAATTATTCTTGTAAGCACTACCTTTTCTAGCAGTGGCCAACTGCATCTCGTAGATATCATGACACCAGTCATCACTCCAGATTCCTCAGCAGCATCCTTTCACACCATGGGCTGTGCTATGCACATCTTAGATCAATCTTTTTCAGTGACCATCCACCCGGCTTCACTGCTGCACATACATGAGTAGTTCTTCTGGAATCGCTGATCTTTATCAGGAGTCTCCATATCCAGTAGTATTTCATTCAGTAGTTTTCTTCCTCTTCGGCCCATAGGATTCAGTGCATACAATATATAATTTGTAAAAATCCTACTCTCCACTACAGCATCTCTCTTGATGCCATACAATTGCAAACAAGCACAATTATTCATCCCTAATGAGAGTCTTGAACAGAATTATATTATCTATTGTTAATTACAATACATCTATAGCTAGCACTAAACTATTACATAGCTAGTCTGTAACATAGTTATTTTTTTCATCTGCATCCCTAAACTTATTCTGTCTACTTGCCAAATCAAATGTTAGCATGTGGCCTGATAGACACATTGCTTTTTCCTGTCAGGAACACAATTGTACAGATTCATATCACTAATTATATTTGTGATGTATTCTCCAGCCTTAACAATATACATGATATAGTCAATCTGATTTATTCAAGGGGTAACAAACATTAAAACATAACTAGCAGTTCATGACAAATTATTTAAACTAATTTCAATTGTTTGTCAACAATTATTAGGAAGGCTGTCTTATCTTAGGTGATGATTCAACTCACATTACTTTAAAACATTATCACCACATCCTGCACACACAAACACCCCAGTACCTCACTGGTCTTCTCCACTTCCATATCCCTACACGTAGTCTTCATTCTCTTCACATTAATCAACTTCACTTCCCCCCACCATCTCATGCACACTTACAGTCTAACCGTCATTCTGCCTTTTTCTTCCTTGGTCCAGCTCTGTGGAACTCTCTTCCAACTTCACTCCGTCTGGAAGATAACTACACCAATTTCAGGCCCCTACTTAAATCCCATCTGTTCACCTCAGCATATAACCTCCCAGCCACACCCAACTGACCTGGTTTATCTATGTTTGCACTTTTCTTTGTTTTGTTTGTTATTTTTTTTTAATACTACTTTCCCCACTAATCACAGCAGTTCACATTGCAACTAAAACTTGGTACAGCACATTAAACAGGAACATTGATAACTTGAAATTTTTCTTTGTAAGACAATGAGGGTTAAGTGACTTATCCAAGGTCACAAGGAGTGCTAGTACTCTAGTCATTAGACTACTTCTCCATTCCATTCTAATTCACATAGACATCTAAGCTCACAAAGGAAGGGACATTTTACATAAGGGTGTGTACATTCATCAACTATAAAACTTTTTAATACCAAATTTGAACCAACTAAAACTGTTAATTACCACTTCTTTTCAGAACAAATCAGCATAGTAGTAGAATATCAGCACACAGGGCTCCTCATGCAAGAAGCCTGAGACAAAATCAGTATTAATCAAGTGAGCAGATAACTCTAGAGCTCTAGGAAGAGCGAACACTCCAGCTAGTTGAGCATTAGCAAATAGCAAAGCAGCCGACTCTGCACAGAATCAATTCTTTCAATTGCATCAGTTTTCCTTATTCATTGTGCAAAGCAGAACCATCAGTACAGTGTGGAGGTCAAACAGTAGCAAGAAAAGAGCTGAAAGAAAACTCGTTTTTCAGTAATTTGGATTGCAAAGACTACTGCTACCAGCCCAGTGGCTTACGTCCAATGGGAAATTTCTGAGTGAGAACACAAACAGCAGCAACAGAAGAGGTAAGCATATTGGATCACACTTGCAATTAACAACATCAGTTCTGCAGAGGTCTTTCATAATAACTAAAACATATACGACATGAGAATTTAAGATCACTCCTCCAATCGACTCCTGCAGATTAGTTTAAAAGAGACTAAGGGGCATGTTTACTAAACATTCCTAACGTGCGGGGCCGCGGTAGTGTCCTGTGCCATATAAGGAGTGGGCAGTTCAGGCCGAAAAAGGAAAAAAAAAGACCGTATGTGTGCGCGTCGCGTTAATGTGCGGGGCCCACATTAGCGCGTGGGAAGGCTAAGCGGGGCGCAGCTGGGCACATATAGGAACAGAGCCGTAGCACAACGGTGAAGACAATAACCAATGGTGCAGCGGCCACTGGTTCAATCCCCCAGTGTGTGCAGCCCAAAAAGGCTGGCTGAGGCACCACCTTGAATGTGGAAATGTGTGTCAGGAGGCAAAATAATTTTGGGGCGGCATAAGGCGGCGCACTGTTCATTTTGGGGCGGCATAAGGCGGCGCACTGTTCATTGTGGGGCGGCATAAGGCGGCGCACTGTTCATATTGGGGCGGCATAAGGCGGCGCACTGTTCATTGTGGGCAGCAGGATGCGGCGCACTGTTAATTGTGGGCAGCAGGATGCGGCGCGCTGATGGCCACAAGGCGGCGCGCTGATGCTAAAGCAAAGGAACACAGCTACAGCACAATGGTTAAGACACTGACCAATGGTGCAGGGAGCAGGGGTTCAATCCCTCACAATGCCCATTGAAAAAGGCTAGCTGAGGCAGTATATTTTATGTTGTGGAGTGCTTTAGGAGGCTTTTTAATTCTATTTTGTGATAACTACTAGCAAACGCACTCTCACAGCATGTTAACATAAGGCGGACCATAAGGCACATGTTACAGTGCACCGTCCGCTAAGGCACCCTAGAATGTCCCCTATAGGGCAGCATGTATGTTGCGACACAGGATAATGTATAGTGCACCCTATATGGATGCCAACCATAAAGTGCCCTATAGGGCGCCCAATAAAGCACCCTCAGAGGCACCTTATGGGTACAGTACGCTGAGGGTGTTATTGCAGGCATCAACATATGTACAGTAAATGTAAAAAATGCTTTGGAAAACCCTATCACAGAACCCCACTGTGGGTATGAACCCATGACCTCTGGCTGCACAGGCAGTGGCGTAACCATTGGGCTACACCTCTATAGCTGTAAGCAAGCTCCTGCCTGGCTGCAGATAGCCTGCACGTCACATCACAGACAGTCTGCTGGTGTAAACAGGATAGGGTTAGGCCACCCGTACCCATGATGCACTGCACATGCAAATCAGCTGTCCACAGATGCACACAAGATGGGAACTGCACCCCTAAAGCTACCCGCCCTGGTAGGGGGAGGTGTCCTTGTGCACCCACACAGCACCTCGGCCTGGTAGGGTGCCCTGAGTGGGTGGACAAACGGCAAAGAGTAGCTAAACACCATCACATTGTGCGGTTACTATGCCCACCCTGAGTGTGTGATGATGCGCCCAGGACAACACCTTGCATGGCTGAATGCGGCCATGCCAGAGCTCCAAAGCAGCAATAACCTGTGAAATAGGTAGGTGCTGCATAAACATTTTGGAGATTGCTGTCTGCCACAGTTAGTGGAACACCCCCCCCCCGGGTGGATAAAACAGGGTCTCCCACCAACAGATCCCCATACTATCTTTCTTCTCCCCCCCCCGATGGCAGTAGAGTCGACTATCAACCCCAGTCCTGCTGGGGAAGTAGACCCCCCACAGGGCAGTCCAAGCAGCTCCACACACATCCATAACACAATATCAGACAGACATTAGGCCTGGATATTCATAGATGCACCCCACCACTATCTGATATTCGCCTGCAGCAAGCCATCAGCCACTGCACCCTGCAAGGCACTCCATCAAGACACATACCATCTGTGCTCAGTCTGCTGGTTGGTCCTGATGGAAATGCATGCACCCACAACTGGGGTGGCAGCACACACAAGCAGATAAGTCAGTGAAAAGGCCGCAACAGGAAACCCATACATATCACATGAGAGAAACACAATACAGCACTATGGGTGTGCCTAGCCATGCTGCCATCACTGCACACTCAGGGTGAGAGTGATCCCCCAGCAGCACATACAGAGGTCCCCCTGTCTGTGTAGGTGGTGGCCGGGCACTACCATGTCCCTGCCAGTGCCCTATGCCCTGTGCAGCTGCATCCTGGTCAGCCCACCCTGTCTGAGATATACCCATGGTCCCTTGCTACTCATTATGCACATTAGCAGGCCAATACTGGCAACAGTGCTGGCAGTGTGGGCTGTGGAAGGGGCTTGCAGCCAGCACCCACTGTATAGACAGACACACACTTCCACACCTATGCCAGCATGGTGCTACTATTGAGGAGGTAATTAGCCTTGGCCAACAAACCTGTCCTAGGCACAGCAAGGCATGGATATGGTACGCAGTACTGCTGGGGGTCACTCCCCAGGGTGGTAAACACCGTCAGAGGCCAGTCCTGGAGCACGCCCTGCAAACACCTAACAGATTGTTCTGATGGGGTCAACTAGTAGTATGTGCGTAACGTATGGATATCTATCTGCCAGTACTCCTAGCAAACGTCTCAGAGCTGTGTACCGTATACCTCAGGTGTAGGGTGACATTGCTAAGGTATGCAGGTGCTAGTATTGGGAGATGCACGCAGGGTCCACTGTTCTGCCTCTCCAGGAGACATTGGCCAATGGGGCCTGTGGGTGTGGGTGTGGGTGTGTCTGCCCCTGTTGGCTGCTGCTTTACGGCAGAGATTCCCAACCCCAGTCTAGGTCTGCATCACACTGTTCGTGTTTTCCTGCTGTCCCTCATGAATATGCATGAGCTACATCTACATGCCATGGGGGTGGTGCATAGATATACAGCACAGGCATTTGTATGAGTGGCAGCATGGAACCTGACTGGTGTGTGGCACACCAGGAATGCATTTGGGAGAGTCTGCTCTAGGTACTACCCCTGTTCATGGTGTCTGTGCTCAGTGGGGTAAAAGATAGACGTATTACCATTGCATATGTCCTCGACACGAAAGGTGTGTCCTTACTATCACTGTGTAGGTCTGGGAAAAATATGTGGCTAGGATTGGTGGAAGCCCCAGCTGGGCTTTGAACCTGTGACCTTCTGTTCTTGCATGCACTGTCTGTGTGCACTGCACCACCGTGTAGCCACAGATTGGCTGGTTTCCCTGGAACGTCCATGACTGTGGATCCGGCAGGGCCTGTCTGTTGCAGTGGACTGTGCCAGCCTGCACATGGCTAGGCCTCTGTCTTCTGTGGCTAGCAGCCACTGCCCCCTGCACCACATGTACTCGTCCGCCAACATGCTGGCATGAGCTGCTCTCAGAAACAGCAGATGACCAGATTGCAATGTGGCAGTACGGGACTGCATTTGGGGGATTTGGCTGTAGGTAATGCCCATTGTTGTTGTGTTTTTGCAGTGTTGTGTAAAATATGGGTGTTTTCCCCATGCTTATGTTCCCTGCAATACAGGGGTGTCTGCGCTATCTTTGTTTAGTGGTGGGTAAAATATAGGGGCTGGGCTGGCATGTGCCCCAGCTGGGATTTGAACCTCTGACCCTTTGGTCCTAGAGGTACTGGCTCTGTCCGCTGCACCACACTATGGCCACAGAGACCATGCAGCCCCTGGAGGTAGTATACCTGGCAGGATGGAGTCACAAACCCTGCTCTACGCATTTTTACTGTGGGCACATGCACTCTGTCTGGTGACAAACGTGCAGATAAACCCCGGAAATGACCACAGACACTGGGGGACAATATATCACCACGCTGGGCAAAAGTGATATTAATGGGCAACCATAGCAAACACTCCCAGGAAAGCTCCAAAAAGGACATTTGTTTTGGATGAGTCTCCGCTCCGTAGACCCTTCCAATATTCATTTCTTCTTTCTGGAGCTTTCCTGGGTGTGTTTTCTATATTTGCCCATTACTATAACTGTTCCCCAGCTGCATTACTATTTGTGATATTTTTGTTGTGGTCACTTTCTATTTTTATGTTCACTTTTGTGCTGTGCACATGTATCACACTGCTCACGTTTTGCAGGTTTCCCCGATTTTGCTGTACATTGCTGACGGAAATGGTTTCTCTTCCCTTTAAATGCCCTCTACGCGAGTGTTTCACTCGCGGTAGTTTTGCTTTGGGATTCGGCCCCGATAATGTGCGGGGAGCCTCTCCCCTCCCCTTCCCCGCCCATTAAACCCGTCTCTCCGCCCCTCAGGAACCTTCCTCCGCCCTCCGTTAGCCGTTCCACGCCTCTATCGGACATTTGCGGGCCCGTACTTGTGCGGGGCCCGTTATTGTGCCGCGCACCTGTGCGGGGGTGACACGCACGATTGCGGGGCGTTTAAGCGCTCTTAAGTACCGCTTTTAGTGCGCTATTTTGCGGCGCGCAAATTAGCGGTTTTTAGTAAACATGCCCCTAAGAGAATATCAGCATTTTTTTTCTTCAGACATTTACTCATACACTATTATAGTTGGACTTTCAACATTATACATATATTTGCCATACTGTTTTAATTACTTAATTCACTTGTTTGAATGTAATTGTATCATTCACTTTTTCCCTTTAAGTAAACAAACTTGCTTGACTTAACTTGACTAGCAATTCACTTTTTTTCCAGTTAAGTTACTAACTTCTCTTTCCTTTAAAATACTTAATTTTTTAAAGCTTTATTACATCACACAATTTTATCAAATATCTAAATATATCAAAGCATGGAAGATCTTCCCATTCATTCACATCAATTATAACTAGAAATACAATTTGGAAAATATATCATCAATCATTTTTTCCAAAGCATCCAGAGACATAAACACCAAGGAGTAATGTTTCTAATAATATTTTCAGCATTTGCATTATTACACATAGAATAGAATCAGTAAATAAATTCTCATAACCCAAAATAAGTTCAGATCCAGACCTAAAAAACAAACTTATTTACTATACATACACAAGTAAGAGAAATGGTTAATCACATTTGGAGGTTTTTTTTTAACTTCCCCAATAAGGCTAATAAAGAAAAGCTTACCACAGTTGCTCAAGACTTTCTTTCCTGCTAATATTGCAGTTATGCCAAGCCGTTATCTGTGCCGGAAACTCTACATTATTATAACTGCAGTAAATATCAAAACTTTTATACTGCACAGCACACTTCCCTAACCATGAAATTAAAGGAAACAAACTTCACACTACAATTATGACATGAAAATCAGTCCTTTAAAACTTTGTTTGATTAATTCTATTTTACAGTCATACAGCAACAATATAAGTTTTTCCCTGTAAGCTTCCGTTTCTTTTATATTTACACTATTCATCCTAAACACTTGATTTATAAATTTTTCAAAACACAGAGTCAGTGGCTTGCTGCACTTTTCAGCCTTAAACTGCCACAAAACCATTCATGACTGGTATGAAATTTGCTTAAATCTAATCATATTTCATACTGTAATCAACTCAATTTGTCCCACTGAAATGTTCCAAGGGGAACGGCAAACTGTGGTTACTGGCAGTCATCAAATATTAACATAAGGGCGCTTCACCAAAACTTGCGCCTCATTTCACAATTAGGGCTTCCTTTCTCTCTTGCCCCATATCACTTCACTTATCTAACTGAGATCTCTAATTAACCTTACCGACTTTACATTACAATCACAATATGCACACAGATATCTGTCAATTCTTGAGTATACTCACGGCAACCACTGCCTGTGTCCTTGAGACTTGTCTACTGTTTCCAACTGCTGAAGGAACACAGAGATCCGAGTCCAGCACCAACTGAAGAAAACTCCATGGTCTGACCACAAAACCACGGCTCTTTAGGTCTCTGGTCCATCAGTAGTGAGAGACAGGCAGAGAGTAATACAGAACACAATCACACACACACATAGTGCTATTTTCTTTCAAAGTCAGAGGGAAGACAGCAAGCGGTATATGGACGGGCATAATTCCACACCTGCCGAATTCAAATTCCTCCTCCAAAAAGCTCTCTTTTTATTAGAGAAAAAGAGGAAGTAACAATCATTTATTATAACCATGAAATAACACAAGGTGTCGCCAAAGTTCTTTTTACAGAGTAAGATCTGATTACAGTATATTAGATGAAATTTATAATTGCAAAAGCTGCAAAAATTATGTTGTGTCAGCAGGGACTTCCAGCTGACTGTACAATGAACTATGGTTGCACAGGTCATAGCCTATGTTCTTTTTGCTTGCGTTAACACTGTTCCATCTATTTTAAAGACAGTTACACAGAACTCATGACCATGACATCTTATTCTATTTAAGAAAGTAGATGAGAAGTCAAACTTCTAAACACATTTTGTATCAAGAAATTCATCCATCTTCAATTACATATTGGGGATTCTGGTATCCCTTTATCTGTCCATCCCTACAATAGCCAGAATCGCTAACCTATCACTATCTGAAGGCATTCTTCCTCCACCACTGAAAACTGCCTCCATCAGACCTCTAATCAAGAACAAGCTTGACCCGACAGAGATCAAATCCTACAGACCTATCTCAAGCCTCCCCTTCCTAACCAAAATCATAGAAAAGATCATCTACCAACAAACCCAGGACCACATTGACTCCTACGCACCCCTGGACCAGCAACAGTATGGATTTCGCCAGCAGCATGGGGTTGAAACCCTTCTTACGACTCTCCTGGACAGAATCCACACAGGCCTAGACAAGAAGAAACAAGGTTTCATCCTCATATTTATGGACATCACCTCTGCCTTTGATACAGTCAGCCACAACCTCCTGCTCACCCAACTGCATCGAAAAGGCATAAGAAACCTGGCCTTAGAGTGGTTCAAATCATACCTATCTGACCGACAACAACAAGTCCTCATAGATAACGTCCAGGCCTTTCCAACAAACACAAGGGGTCCCACAAGGATCATCACTTTCAGCCCTACTCTTTAATATATATATCCAGCCAATCTGTTCTATTATTCAATCATTCAACATATTCTATCACATCTATGCCGACGATGTGCTACTGTACACCCCATTCCTCATTGACAAACGTGACTACTCATCCATACTAGAATATTTCAATGCAGTCTCAGATTGGATCACGTCCCACAATCTGATGGTTAACAACAAAATGTCTGAGGTTCTATTCATATCCAAAGACCCTCGTTCACCCCGCCATCATCTCTCAAGGAGAAAGACTTCGAACTCATAACCAAACAAGAAGTTCGTTATCTGGGAATAACAACTGACCAATGCCTGAGCTGGGAGACCCACATTCAAAACATCGCCAAAGCAGTCTACCAGAAGTTGAGAACCCTCCGGCACTTATGTCCTCTCCTCGAGTCTTCAGACTTCCGCTCGATTGCTCAAGCCCTCATCCTCCCTCACTTAGACTACGCCAACATCATCTTCCATTGTATGTTGAAGCACACTCTCCAACCACTACAATTCGCCATGAACACAGCTGCCTGTACAATCCTGTCTGCATCCAGATATGACCACATCACTCCATTATTAATTCAGCTTCACTGGCTCCCCATAGCAAGTCGCCTGACCTACAAAGCACTACTACTCACCTTCAAGGCTCTGCACGGAATGTCTGCAACCTCTCTCACAGAACTCATACAACAAACGCCGGAGACCAGATCCAGAAGAGCATGCATGGTAAACTCTCTTGTTACCCCTTCAGCAGTAAGATCTTGTACCCAATCGGCCAAGAATCGTGCTTTCTCTCTATTTGCTCCAACTCAATGAAACTCATTACCTCCAATGATATGAGCCACCCCAGATCTCACATCCTTTATGAACGCTTTGAAGACATATCTTTTTCAACTAGCCTATAACCAGCCACCCTAAATCAGTCCTGTAAGCAGTCGATAGCTCCTGCCGAACACGTAGCTATAACCAAATAATACCAAGCTGATGTAAATTGCAAGTTAATGTTCATTCTTAACTGTTCTCATCAATTCCAGCCTATTGTAAATACGTTCTTAGTTATGCCAACTTAATGTTGACAATGTAAATATGTTCTTAGTTATGCCAACATGATGTAAATTTGTTATATGTAACCTGTTTGATGTAAACTAGTTTATTGTTCATGTGTTATATGTAAACCTTGTTCTTGTGTTATATGTAAACCGCACTGATCCGAAATAGTGTGGTATATAAAACCAAATAAATAAATAAATAAAATAAAGATGCAGTTGCGCAATGGACCTGTACAAAAGCATAATTATATTCTCAATTGTGTTCTCTATTCCTTTTGTCAGCATATTTTGCATAATAATCCAAAATCTTTATTTGGGGTTGTGGCTGCTAACTTGGAACCCAGCATTTGTAACTGTAGCTGGGATTATTTTTCCCTAGGTGCAGCACTTTGCAATTGTCTGCATTAAATTTCATGTGCCAGTTAGGTGCCCAGTTTCCTAGTCACACAAGATCTTTGTTGCAGTTCCTCACAATTCTTCACATTAATAACAGCTTTGAATAATTTTCTGTCATCCTCAAATTGGATCACTTCTTTCAATGCATTTTTCTCCAGATCATTTATAAATATGCTAAATAGCCCAAGTCCCAGTACAGACCCTTGGGGTCCTCCAGTATTGACCCTTTTCTTTTTGGAAAACTGATTATTTAGTCATACTTTTTCTGTTTTTTACCTAGTTTTCAATCCCTAATAGAACATTGCCTCTTTTCTCATGACTTTTTCATTTTCTGAAGAGTGTTTTATAGGGAATTTGTCAAATGCCTTCCATAAGGTATCAACGGGCTTACTTTTATCCATGTTTGTTTACACATTCAAAAAGACAAAAATTGGTAAGGCAAAATTTGCCTTTCCTAAAGCCATGCTGACCCATTCCTATTAAGCTGTCTATTTATATGGTCAGCCATTTTGTTTTTTAGAAAATCTATCATTTAAACCAGCACTAACATCAGATTCACCAATCTATAGTTTCCCAGTTCATCTCTGGATATCTTTTTAAAAACTTGGGGATATGTTAACTAAACAGTGGTAAAGGAGCAAGTGCACCTTTAACGCATGCTAACGGCACATTTGTGCCCTTAGCACGTCCTAAATGTCACCTTAGCGCGTGTTAACAGTACCGGCGTCGTAAAGCGCCCTATGGGCAGAGAGTAGGGGTCAATGGGTGGGGAGTGGGCAGGAACAAGGCACACTCCCTTAACACCGGCACCTTAATGTCAGGAACCTTCAAGCAAAATCTGTTGGTAAGGGTGCATTTTGAGGGGAGAGAGCCTATTTCAACGTCTGTAATGTGCTGCACAAACAAGTGAGCCCAAGATAGTGATAGTAGTGATCCACTTGCAGCAACAGCATAGTGCCCAAGTATGAAAGGTCACTATGTTGATGGTGCAAATGGGGCAAAGGAGGGTGCATGTGGATCATGCAGTGGGAGCTGCTGGTGTAGAGGGTGGACCAGGCAGTTGCCTAGGTGGCACAGAAGAACATAGGAATTTAAAATATGCAAGACTGTGTCTGACCAAGGCCCATCATGCCCATTATCCAGTGTCCAATAGTGTCCAGTCTAGGGAACAAGTATCTAACAGAGTCTCCAAAAGACATACCGGATCAACAATGCTTGTAATGGGGCAAGCCGTGCACATCCCAGGTCCTCCAAACAATGATTTATGGACTTTTGCCAGGAGCCTGTCCAAAAATTTATTAAACCCAGCTACACTAACAGCCTTTACTACAGCCTCTGGTAATGAATTGCAGGTTGTGACTATGTGTTGAAGGAAACAATAGTTTCACATAGTAGTCCGAAATGGGTTACACTGTAGCCGCATTGCACGTCCCCTAGTCATTCAACATTCTGATGGTATAAACAATCGACCTATGTTTACCTGTTCCACTCCAGGCAATATTTCCTAGACCTCTAACCTAACACCCCTCAGCCGTCTCTTCCCCAGGTTGAAGAGACATAACAGGGTGCAGATAGGTCCCTTAGTGGTGTGTTTGTGGTGATATGTGTGGGAACGCCTAACGGTGAGAACAGCTGATACAGAACAGCAGTGTGTTTTGGGTTTTGTAACTATTGAACGCGGGCAGCATAAAAGCACTACTAGAAAGTTAATTACAAGATCCCCTGAGGAAACAGATAGCGTGAAACGCATGAACGGTACCTGGGACAGACGTCGGGATCAGCATATATCTGTGCGGCAGAGGAGTTAGGAGATTAATAGTCGAAAGCTAAGTGTATATTTTATACCTTGTATCTTGTTGAAGCTGTCAATGCTGCCATATTAATTTATACACTAGCTTTTCAAAGAATAGCTCCACTGGAGAAAATAATTTGAAGGTCATTGATGCTACAAGGCATAGTACTGGTTCAAGACGTTAGTCTGAAAGGTACAGCCGAAATAAGTCTGAGACCTTCTTACAAGTAGCAGTGCGCCTGATTTAATTACAAAGAAACTATTGAGATTATTTCCATTCTTCATAGTGTTGATACTGAACGACTTTTCATTGAAGCATACAATAGTCAATTGTTCAAAACAAGACCAAAACAAAGGGTATTACCCCTTGGCCAGGTCACCTCATGTAGGCGGGTTCTTACCTACAAAGCATCCCTAATAATCACCAAGATTGCCTGAGCACATGGGAGCTGTGCACCAGGAAAATAAAGAACTCAGATCACAGTCACTTGTCAGCAAAAATCCTTTTATTGTGATCCAGGCAAAAAGCTAGAAGCACAGATACACACAAGTGTTTGTCTCTGAGATCTGAGTGCAGATGACGTTCTCCCTACCCCTTAGTGGCAAGAAAGAAAGTCACCCCCGATATAATGGAGCTGCTCTCTTATATAGATCTCTCTCTCTCTGTCTCAAAGTTCCAGTGAATTCTGCTTGAATTACTGATGTCATTTGCAAAACTTGCAAAAAAAGGAAAAAAAAACCTGTAAGGTCAGAAGGTCAGAAGAACTTCTGCAAGTGCTCTTCCCTCAGGATCCTCCTATGTTTATCACCAAACAACAGTTGGTTGGTATTTCAAGGTCTGTATTTCAAGGTCTGCTCAGGGTCCGCTTATCAGCTGGTCACAGCCCCCCCTGCCTGTGCTGTGTTCATGCCTTTCCATTTCCTGGAACTCCATCTCCTGGCACTGTCTGTTATCTTCAGGGCTCAGAGTATGCTTCCTGGTTGGCCTGTATTTCTCCTGTATTTCTCTGGGCCTATACACTTTGCACGTTCCCGTCCAAAGTGTCTAGTTCCCTAGGCTCTCCCATACAAGGCCACAAAATACTCTGCTTCGCTAGCCCACATGTGTGTCTTCTTGTGCCAATCATATGTTACTGTGTATATTTTCAGGCAAGTAAGGGTGCAACCATACAAAGCAAACCTATAGAGCAGGCCTGAAATCCACACTTAGACTAATTATCCCTTCACTCACAGTCCCCACAGACCTTAACAGATGCATGTTGGACCAAACCTGATGATGTATGGAGGTACACACATTGTAGGTCACACACCCTCCCCCCCCCCCCCCCCCAGAGCATACCATTCACACCTTGCTGGGGACTTCACAGTGTTGGTATTTTGGCACTATCTGTGCTCCCCCTCCCACTGTTCTGTCAATGCACCACAGAGGACATCTTGTGCTCCCGTTTTGGGGGTTGACATCTAGGGGTGGTAGGCCAGGGGGGCCACCTGTTCCCAATCACACCATTGGAGATCCGACCCTCTCTGCAGCTGCCTACACAGGCTGGTCAACCCTCAACCCCTTGTCTGTTATGCCCACACCCCATGGATGCATCCCATCTGTGCCGTTCATTTGCTGTTTGATTTGGGGAGGCTGCATGGCCTGCTGTGCAGTGCTGACCTGCTGCATGTTTGGTGGGCTGTCAGCTATGAACAATGCTGGCTGGCAGGCAGTGTGGCAGGTGATGACTGCCCTCCAGCCAAAGTACATGTGACTAATGTGGCACTCTCTGCTCCCATCCATATTACCAGAGGAACATACAGCAGCAGCAGTGGGGCTGGAAGGTGCCTGCACCTCAGGCCGGCTGCCAGTGGAGGGCCAGGCAGTGGTGGTGGCAGAAGAGGCAGCCATGGCCAGAATGATGATGGAGGAGCAGGAGGATGAGGAGGTGGAGGTGGTTGAGGTGGAAGAGATGGGGGAGGAGGAGGGGAAGCAGGAAGACAGTGAACTGGATGCAGAAGGGGCCACCCAGAATGTGGTGGACACTGTTGACATTGGGGGTGGGGAGGAGGAAGAGGAGGGGGAGGAGGTTTTTGGAGAAGTGGAGGAGGAGGATGTGGAGGAGCCTATGGATGAGGAGGGGGAGGAAGTGGAGTTGGAGGAGGAGAAGCCCATGGATGTGCAGTAGGAGGAGGAGGGTGACAATGAGGAGGGGGAGGAGGAGGCAGTGGCCCAGATGGAGGAGGAGGAGGTGGAGGGCACACAGGGGTTACGGATCCACACCTCAGAATGCTTGGCCTGCAGCACCAGGCCACCATAGTCACTACATCTGGGACCCATGTTTGCAGAGGGCCCAGTGGAGTCCCACCAGTTGCCCCACAGTCATGTGTCACCAGTGGGGAACATCCCACAGATGGCAGACAATGCCCCAGCCAGGTGTGGGCCGAGGCCTCCACCCAAACTCCAAACACATGGGGCCTGGGGAGAAAGGACCAGGACCACAGCCTGACTGTGTTGCCCTTGTACAGGGCCAGCGTGCCCAGACCCAGACTGTGGGGCAGCTGGTGGATGCCATCATACAGATGGCTCGTGAGCTGCAGAGGCAGAGGGATGTGGACCCAGTCTCTACAGGGCATGAGCCATCATGCCATGGTGGCCCCCAGGGGGAGTAGCACCATCATTGGCCATGGGTGCACCCAAGCCCTCTGTAATCATGGGTCCCAGGAGTTGTTAACACCTCGTGGCCACAATGTGATGGGCCCACTATCAGAACAGCCTTTTGCCACTGTGTGCCAATTGTACATATAAATGTATGTTGTGTACTTAATAATATTTTTTCCTTTTGTTTTCTAATGCATGTTAATACAGTTTATGAACCTTTGTTTAACCATGGCCTGATCGTGTGTTATTCTCTGTTGCCTACTTGAGCATAGATGTACACAGCATGGGCTCCCAGGGTTTGTGACAGGCACATATGTGCGACACACATGGGTCAGCGCAAAATGCAGACAGTGGGCGATAGTGATACATACTGCTGCATGCAGCTGCCTGTGACCTCCCAGTTGTGCCACCTTCCCAGGCATAGCAGGGGAATTGTTGGTGGCCATGTTCTGCAAACTGGACCTACATGCCTGGTGACTAGGACATGTCCATGTGTGCACACATGGCATAGTGGGCAAAATGGTAGCAGACCCTTGAAAGAGCTGTGGGACAGCAGGACAGAGTGTGTGCAAGGGGTAGCTAAGGTTCAATGAGAACATCCACTGCCATAGTGAGGGGTGACCCAATGGGTAAAGATGTTCAGCACAAAGCCTGCAACACCAATCAATGACATGGTCCTAAGGGAAGGATGTGCCAAAAAGTGTCAAACACAGTGCACAGGCCTGGAAGGGGGTGCATAGAGTATGGTCTATGGAGTCTGCCAGGAACAGGTTAGTGGATGTGATCAATGAAGGTATGGGACACTGCCATTCCGATGAGGATCCCAGGGGGCATGGTGGTAAGACTGTGTGGCCACACAACAACAATGGCCCACATGTCCATGTCTGTCAAAATTAGGGGGGAGGGGTATGGGTCATATATGGGAAGGACAGGTGGGGTGTGACAGGTGGGAGGGGAGGGGTACCCATGATATGTCTGCCTAGGTGGGTGCACACTCTAACCCATATCTGGTATTTATTTATTTATTTATTTACATTCTCTTATATACCGTGCTATTAAGCATCAGTGTGGTTTACATTGAACAAACTGAAATTACACTGAACAGGGCATTATAACTTGGAGATAACTATTTTACAGGGAACATGGGCTATGGAGGGTTAAGTGGCTTGCCCAAGACCACAAGGAGCACCTGTGGGACTATAAACCCCAGTCCTTCTGGCCCAATGTTGCTGTCCTCTAGTGGGATTTGAACCCCTGACCTTCCTGCCTGAAGTACCTTGCCCCAACCACTAGGCCACTCCTCCACTCCACTATAAGGCGTTACAGATTCCATGCTGTGGTAATGACAGACACAGACAGACAGGTGTACATGTGTTTTGCTGCAAAACATCACAAATGATACAGGCGTAGCTGCTGGGTATTGCCCCTCTGGCCATCATCACTGCCTGCATGGCTACCCACGACCATGCTGTCTTGCCCCACTAGCACTCTTTGCGATTGCTGCTAGTGGATGCTGCCCTGGATGACATGTCAGCCAGGAAGTCTGTGTGGTGGTTGATGGTCATCACTATGGCTTGCAGCCCCTCCGCAATTGCACCCATTCCCTGGGCCAGCATGATGTCCATGTAACAGTTCCTCCCCATGTCCTGGTAGAGGCCCTTCAGCTCCTGGCGGATACCTGTGGAATGATGGCTGCAAGTAGTGAGGCATTCAATGTTCACACAGCTGCCCTGCTAACACATGCAAATGGGGGCTCAGGGACGACAGAGATTTGACATCTTGGTAACATACACTGTTCATAGCAGTAACAGGTAACAGGTCTGCTCGTGGTGGGACAGTAGCAGGTGCATTCATTACTTCCCCCACATGTCAGTGCTTGCATCTTGTCACACCATGTGCCACAACATGGCACATAAGGGTTTGTCACCCACCGGCGAGGTCTGCATGTGTTGTCATGGTGTAATCATGTTGTCATGGTGTAATCATACAGTCTTGAAGGACTAGAAAGGGGGACTGTTACTTCTGGAGAGAAATCTGCAACTGTGAGTATATACTTCTGGTAATTTTCTAAAAAGAATTCTTTGTATTAAAGCTACTTAATCTGTGAACCCACTGTTTTTTGTTCGATCAGTTAGGGCCTAGTAGCAGCAATTAAAGTTTGAATTTAAAACACAGAGGAGAGCTTTCTGGTTACATTTCATACCCAGCAGAGAGCTTGTAGTTTAAATTTAATAGTCACTCAGGGCCAAGTAACAGCAAAGTACTTTTAGTTTACATTTAACACACAGAAGAGAGCTTTCTGGTTAAATTTAATACCCAGCAGAGAGCTTGTAGTTTAAATTTCATAAGAAGTTAGAGCCTAGCAGCAGCTAAGAGCTATAATTTCAATCAAATCAGAATTTAGCTTACCTCAGCAGCACAAGACAGGGTACTGTGTAGCAGCCCTCTTTTAATAAGTGTTATTTCCCTCCCTCCCCATGGAATAATCATAGCTTTATAGGCACTTACACATCTTAAAAGACAGGAGGTGCTTTCAGGTGAAGCTCATTACCCAAATCAGTCATACACTAAGGACCTGAGATTAATTAAGCTTCAGGTGAACAAGGTATATTAAACGTATTAGGTACAGTTTTATTGGTATAAGTACCCATAGCAACCCCTAGTAACTAAGAACTTAAAGATCTAGACACAAACTTAAACTAAGATGCAGACAGCAGTCCAGCAGCGGGATGGGGGCTTTCCAGTCTTTTGCATTGAGTGTCACATGTATGATTTTCTCCCAGTTGGTGAGAGGTCTTACATGTGCACTAAGTGCAAGGAGCTCTTTTCTCTCAGGGAACAAGTCCGTTCTCTAGAGGCTAAAGTAG
The DNA here is from genome assembly GCA_033557465.1 of Ichthyophis bannanicus. Taxonomy (NCBI): domain Eukaryota; kingdom Metazoa; phylum Chordata; class Amphibia; order Gymnophiona; family Ichthyophiidae; genus Ichthyophis; species Ichthyophis bannanicus. The sequence continues at coordinate 270,766,654 of CM066038.1, read as the reverse complement.
CAGACTTGGAAAACATAAGACAGACAGAGAGGTACATAGACGAGACCTACAGGGATATAGTCATGAAGTCCCACCTCCAGTCTGGCAGCACCCCTGTTGCCATGGAGGAGAGAGGTCACGTGACAGGAGAGCATCACCCTGGTGTGGCAGGAAGTGATCCTGTAACTAGAACCTGTCCTCCAGGTGATGTAAAACCCTCTCGCACCGAGGAAGTTTCTCCAGGGCCATGTGCCCATGAGGGAAGGGTTAGGACAGCCGTTATAGTTGGTGATTCGATCATTAGGCATGTAGATAGCTGGGTGGCTGGTGGACGTGAGGATCGCCTGGTAACATGCCTGCCTGGTGCGAAGGTAGCGGACCTCACGCGCCACCTAGATAAGGTCTTAGATAGTGCTGGGAAGGAGTCTGCTGTCTTGGTACATGTCGGTACCAATGACATAGGAAAATGTGGTAGGGAGGTTCTGGAGGCAAAATTTAGGCTTTTAGGTAGGAAGTTGAAATCCAGAACTTCCAGGGTAGCATTCTCCGAAATGCTTCCTGTTCCACGCGCAGGACCCAAAAGGCAGGCAGAGCTCCAGAGTCTCAATGCGTGGATGAGACAATGGTGCAGAGATGAGGGTTTTGGATTTGTTAGGAACTGGGGAACATTCTGGGGAAAGGAGGGGCTCTTCCGAAGGGATGGGCTTCACCTTAACCGGGATGGAACCAGGCTGCTGCTCACTACAATACACTCAACTTATAAGCACCCCAACACACAGACACGGATCCATGCCGGACCTAATATTTGCCCCCAACCACGTCATAGACAAGGGCAACATCTCTTCACCCACAGTCACACCGGTACCCTGGTCAGACCACCACAGAATCAAAATCCAAATCTCAGAGCAAACAGGAAAACCCAACAAGACACAAATCGCGACTCTTGGACTAAGAAGATTCAAAGCTTTCAACAAAGAACAATTCCTACAAGACACACTACCCTACCTTAACACAGACAAACTCAATCTGGACAAACAAGTGGACAATTGGAATGGCACCATCAGTGCAGCAGCTAAAACCAAAGCAGACACAACGACGAAAACCAGGAGACAGCACGCACCATGGTACTCCAAAAGCATATGCAAAGCAAAATGAGAGCTAAGGAAATCAGAACACCGCTGGAGACGCTCCAAATCTCCATCCACACAGGCCTTATACATAGCTCAGCAAAAGAACTACAACGAACTCATCAACAAAACAAAAAGAGAGCACCACACAAACACCATCCAGAAAGCACACAACAAACCCAGGGAACTCTTCGAGATAGTGAAGAATCTAACCAACGAACCAAGCCCCGACAAAGACATACAGATCGACCCACAAACCTTTGCAGATCATCTTCAAGGGATACTGGGCCGCTCACCACCACAAATACCCACAGAAACCAACAGCCTAACCACACCCATCACAAGTTGGGACAAGTTCCACACACCTTCCACACAGCAAATCTCAGATGTCATCTCCGCTCTCAACACAAGCACCGCACCCACGGATCCATGTCCAGCCCCATGGATCAAAGCAACCAAGCAAAGCTTCATAGGCCACATACACAACATAGTGAGCAACTCCCTAACCCAAGGAACCATGCTAGAACAGCTGAAACTAGCCACAATAAGGCCGTTCCCCAAGAAAACCAACCTAGAAAAGAGCAACCCAGCAGCCTACAGGCCAATCTCCAGCATACCGCTTCTGGCTAAAATCATAGAAAAGTCAGTGCAACAACAGCTCCAGGACCACATCGACGAACATGCCCCGCTGGATATACATCAACATGGATTCCGTCCAAACCACGGAGTCGAAACACTCCTACTATACCTATTCAATGACATCATCCAAACCATAGACCACTACAATCAAGGAACACTAATGATCTTCATAGACATATCAGCGGCCTTCGACACAGTGGACCACAAAATCCTCCTAACCAGACTACGGAACATCGGAATAACCAGCACCATCCTAAATTGGTTCAACTCCTACTTAACCGACAGACAGTTCCAAGTCAAAATCGGAACCAAAACATCACAACCCACGAAGATCAAGCAAGGAGTACCACAAGGATCCGCACTATCCTCACTACTATTCAACTTATACATACAACCGATCTGCGACATCATCTCCGCCCACGAAATAAACTATACCATCTACGCAGACGACATCATGATTTACACGCCGATCAACCTCAAGAGCCCCGACTACAACAAGATAACAAACTGTCTAGACAACATATCCACATGACTTAAACGCAACAACCTAGCAATCAACTACAACAAGACAGAAGCACTCATCATCACACGAAACACTGACTTCAGCCCCCCAACATTCATCACAACCAACAACACGACAATCCCACTAAAGGACGAAGTAAAATACCTCGGAATAACCCTCGACAAAGAGCTGAACCTACAATCACACAT